>LUCH01007237.1:6524-25217 GCA_013368495.1 Paragonimus heterotremus
CGCCGAGTGAAAGCAAAGTTCTGCTCCACGAAAATCAATGCCTCGTTTGCGTGAAAAAACATACAGATAGAACTTGAGCGACTGCTTATCAGGAAACTGGAAAATGAACACGCCTACAAGCACATCAATTATTATGTAATCACGACCATGGCAACCAGATAGGTTGTCTCAACCACTTTTGTGCACACAACGTCGGCTGGTAAGTTCGGATAAGCACTGCCTTCTTTGAAGCAATGCTTATCCGAACTTACCAGCCGACGTTGTGTGCACAAAAGTGGCTGAGACAACCTACCGGGTTGCCATGGTCGTGATTACATAATAATTGGTGTGCTTGTAAGCGTGTCTAATTCCTGTTTGTCCTTATCTATATAATATAAATAACTGGCATGTTTCAAGTTTGCGACTAATGAGAGTAAATAAAGTATTACCATATCGCAATATGTGTCTTCTTTCTGCTCTGATATAATGTCTTCCTCACTGAAGTGTCACAATCCGCTTTTTAAATTGCTGAGCCCAGTGTGTGTAATGATGATATAATCATCTGCTATACTGATATTAAGTTATTCGGTAACCGTAGCGTCCTCACTCCGCGTGCTTCTGCTTGCTTGTATCACACTGATTTTGCAGAATGAATTCAGCTAACGACGGTCAACACTGTACATAACCACAAGACAAACAAAGTGAACACAAAACGAAGTTAACTGGAAAATAGGATTTTGCCACCAATATCTCTTCTCGCTTTTTATTCCCAAAACTTTTGAAACATTCGCGTTTTCAGACTTTTTCCCAAAGTAGGTACCTCTGCTAAAAAAGTTGATTACTTACTGGATATGAATGTTATTTAACGTACAACAAATGAACTGCTCGTCATCTTAATAACTAGAGCTGTAATATGAGGTCTGGAAAATCACGAAACAATTTCCATGTTGGCAAAGGTATGTGAGACCGTTTGACAGGAACTATATAATTACTTACCACAGCCGCTTTTCAACGTCAGTTTGACAGAAAAAACTGACGACATTTTAGGGGAGCAGTGACTTGGAAGGCTTTAATACAGTTCGTGCGTGGTAGACAAACTTTTAACGGATTTACCAGTCAGATGAGGGAATAAACCAATGCAAATAATATTTAAAATCGAATGCAAAATTGCCTTGTTCATTGACTGTTTGTTGTTGGAGACAGGCAAATTGCAAGTAACATGACTATCTTCCGTGTTTACCCTCAAAACAACACACTGTGATCGCTTTCGCTTTTGTTTGCAGGTACTGGATAGAACCAACTGGAGTGAAGTTCGAACCTTTGTGCTACTAGGTATACTAGACTATCTCTTCAACGAATATCACTTGTGCACTAGCAGTTTAGATTTTAAATGTTAACTGTTGATGCACTTAACCCAACTGAAGATACTGTACACGCGGTTAACCAAATTCAAGCTGGTTTACTTAAATCATGACAATATTAAAACAGCGAGCAGACCTAGTCGCTTTTCTGATTACTATCGGAATCAATGATAGTCTTTGCTGTGTTACCTGCGGATATGCATCAAAACCAATGGCGACAAGTATGTACACCTAACAGTCAGATTATTTACAACGTATATATCTGAAGTCCTTGACTGGGGTTACTAAGAAACATGGTTGTTTGGCTGTTAACCTTGATGCGGTATTTATTCTAATTGGTGGATTCCATTGGTTCTGAGCCAGTAGAGGTTCAGTGCCTGCAACAAACCATTCCTGGCCTACACGCTAACTTCAGTAAATGGTGATTCTATTCATGGACGGTAATCTAATTAAAGCTTTGACTGGACAAACCCAAAGACAAAGAGTATTCGTCCTTGAAAGTATCTCTAAAGGATATTTTATATTATGCTAGTAAAAGTTCTAACGATGTGCAAGGTCAATCACCTTGATTTTCAAGCGCTTTATCCTGTTAGTTTGATAACTATACTTCCTCACACCTTGGACTGCGCAAGTATTTCAAGAATGCAGTATGTGATGCTTTGTATGATTAAGAGTGAATACACTACAGCACAGTTAACGGACATCTGAAATGATTAATTTTATTTGGAGAGAGAGTGTACCATTTCAACTCACTTTAAATGAACGAGGTTATTAACATCAAGCCAGAAAAATGATTGTGTTCGGCTTAACCAATAGCACGAAGTAAATTTGCACAAACGACTTACTTCTCGATTAACTTTATCTATTTTCGTAATAAGTGAATCGACATTTTAATTATTATACTCCACAGTTTGTCATAATCGTAATCTAGTTTTGGTTTGGTCATCTGTCTTCTTTTTGTTCTTCTGTTTGATAAGGCTTAGTGTCATATAACTGTACTATATGATATCGCTTAAGTACTGTTTGCACTAGTGGACAATGGTGGATTCATAGTGTAGGAGATGAACGGCCCACGAACAGTCAGTCACTTTTCAAACCAGCAAACTGCACTCATCAACTGGTTGTGCAGGCCCAATGTTGTAACACAGTCGTGTAATGAATTGTGCAAGCAAAACAAATCATGACTTGTCACATTTTACAATATCACAAAATTCACCCTTCCAGGATCATCACGAATTCGCAAGACGTATATACGTCAATGATTAAACTCAACGAAATGCTCACCTTTAAGTTTGCAGTATAAGTTTTGTCTGGAAAATTGAAATGCACAATATTTCCACTTAGGTCGTTCAAAACGAGGTGGAATTCGGTTGGTGTGCTGACCATGAACTGATCTTCGTACGACCCCTTCACTTTGTTTTTTGCTCGCGCTCCGACCACCAGGACGCAATCTCCTTCAAGTAGCGATCGATAATGAAACAGAAGTGACCACAACATGTTTGTCCAAAACTTAGAAAACAAATACAGATCCTAAAACAGTGGTGTTTCGCCACACAAATACGTCATAAAACTGCCAGACAATGTCCAGCTTACTCAATCAGTGTTTCATATCACAACGATAAGTTTTGTAGACAGATGTTATTAATAAAGACTGTTTTATCCTGGCATACCGTCTATCCGTGTACAGAATTTAGACTGCATTGATGGCCGCGTAGTGGTTGACCAATTCACAGTAATGAAGATGGAATGCGCCTAATTATCATTTCGTAACAAAAATATAGTTTGTCCATACGACAGATTCTGACGAAAAAATCATTCAAACTGCGCACTTGAAGATTAGAACCGTTGGTTAAGCCATGATGAATAAAAACGACTGAGGGTGTAGGCGTCACTTATCAACTGCGATAAGCGCTGTCCGATGATCTAATATTGTAGCGAAAAGGCATCCAATAAAGCACACTCTTTATTGTCCAACACGCTAGTTACCATGCCACACGCGCGCTCGCAATTTTGAATCACAATTCCAGTCCACAATACCCTGCGGTTTCCGCACACAGGTCATGTTCACTTCTGCCCAGTTTATGTGTGTGATCAGTGCCTTCTATCTGGAGGTTTTCCGTCTTCCAATCTTTGTCCGTTGGTCCGATTTCGTTGAGCGATGGCTCGTCCGGTCGCTCGTGCTCTCCTCCATCTATCGGTAGGCTTTGACCCTACTTCATGACCGTGTCGAGATAGTCCTTTGTGTTGGAACAATCTTCCATCCTATTTTGCTTGCCTTCTCTTGCCCGTTGGTCCGATCCAGTCGAGCGATGACTCATCCGGTCGCCCACGCCATACTCGATCCCCTCGTTATGTGTTTTCGAATACATCTCCCGCCTGCGTTGAGGTATTCAGCCGAGAGTTGGAATACTCACACATCCTGCCTGATAGTCCACCACAGTATGACTATTATCCTTCTGCCCTTTAACTAGGTACCACTGGTAGTACACCTGTTCGCCAAAGTGACCAAAGTGACCACTTTTAACCAAATTCATATGAATCCATCATTTGGCTTACTGTAGTGGATCGATGTAGGCATATCCATGACATCTCCTCTGTTCCTGTAGATTGTCATTTGGCTAACAAAGGACCCTGCGCACACTACTTATTTATCTTCCACATAGCTCCCGTGAATTCTGCTGCTTTTACATACAGTTGGGCAGCAGTGCTTGCTAAGTGTTGATCCATACAGCTATCAGCAGATTGCAAAAGATAAGCTAAACGGATCAAGGTTTTCTGTTTTTTACTTTTTTGATTTATACTGCTCGTTATTTTGCTTCTACTAGGTGAATACACAATCATTCCTGTTATATAATTATAGGCTGTAGTTGATGTTAACACTAATCTATCTATAATGTATTTTCTCAAATTGAGACTGGATTCGCAAAAACCATGTTATTGTCAACCAGTTAGTCGCGACATATTGATCACCAAATCTGCTTACTCGTGGCATGATGCTATAAAACTCGATATCACTAAGTAGGTTATTCAGTAGAACAGATAAAGTTACGACAAAAACGGGCGATTGCGGTGTAGTATTTACATGACCAATCCAAACATCTGTGTAGGTCAGCTGAATAATAAAATATCACTTGTGCAACGATCTAGCTCCGAAGCTGCTCTGAGCCAAATTAACCCTAATGTAAAAAGACAGAAAACGATAAGCCTTTAAAAGACCTACATTGAATTACTTCCTTAGTTATAATGTTAAACCAGTCAAACAGCAACAGCGTCAATGGATCAATAAGAGCCAAGGTGGCGCGAAGGGGGTCATTCAGACTTGATGACAAAGAGCAGCAACGAAAAGTTGAAACCGTTCGCGAGAAGGTGGGAGCTGGAAATCGGGCACTGAAATCAAGATTCTGTCAAAAGAAAGGCTCCCAGTCTTTACTGTAACAGTAAAAGTAATTTTTCCCAACAGACACGGTTGTAAACCAACCTTCACCCTCGAACTTCAAGCTACGTTGAAAGACAAGGACGATAAATTTTACTTGGAATGTCCGAACGAGCACAATGTTTGTCAAATGCCAGTCCACGTTTTGAGGCTGCTGACACTGTTAGTAAAATTATCTCCTTTGTATAAGTTCATTTCCGCGCATACTGCATAAAACAGTTTTAAAGACCAAGCGGTACAGTCATAGGAACTATCACACAGAATAACAGTGGGCCGAAACTGATACCTCGACATGCTGCTCCCATGTTTGCTAGTGACCTTGACAGAAACCGTGTACAGGAGGAAAGATACCTCGACCAGCGGATGAATCGAATTAGTTTTAAGGCTGCTGTTCGTCAAACACGACAAATTAAAAGTTCCAGTAAGACCAAAATTGTCGGGCAATTCCCATAAGGTCAAAAGTAACAATATGTCAAACAGGTGATTTTGATAATTATAGTTGCTAATTATGGTCACATAGGTTTCATCTAGACAAGTCATGTGATAAACCGAACATTCTGGCTACCACCGAATTAACTGCTATCAGATTGTGCAACGTTAAGCTAAAATGTCAGTAGAAAGTTGTTCAGTCCTTGCAACTTCCACGACCACAGATCAATCACATCTTTGATAACCATACGAAAATTTGCCCCCGGCCGTGTGATGTAACGTCCATACAACGTCCGGTCCGGAACTGGCCAAGTATTGTATACAGTCTAGTAGAAGCCTGTTTGACCATTCGTAAACAGGCACTCCTTGGTTTTTGCGGTTTGTCCCATGACACGTCTTGATGAAACCCATGTAACCGTGACTTGAGAAAGACTTACTGGAACCAAAATTCTTCAAAAGCTAGGGAGATCAGAATGTACTACTGTCAGAATACTTTTTAGTGTTCGCTGTACTACATTGTGTCCGCAGTTAATAACCGTCAGTTAACAATTGTACAGTAAATTAAATTGGCAATCGAATAAACAAACTAATCCATCAATGTAGGATCAGCCAATAATAGATAATACTTTCGTTTTGTTTCTAGGACCGTCTATAAAAAATCCAGCGTCCAACAAAGATCAGCTTTCAGGTACAATTGCTGACCATTGCGCTGGTTCAAAGTTGTTTCAATCCGTCGTAGAAAGATTACGTTGAAAGTCACTGGCATTTTATCGTTAAATACATAGTGTATAATTTAAATGGTGCAATTAATCCTACCAGTTTAAAGGTCTGTGTCGTTTCACGCCTTAAGTATCATTGCCCTGTCGAATTTCTACAGACTAACTTCGCTTTTGTCACAGTCGTATTGCACATTACAGATCGAAAGTTGGTAACGGACATTACTTGACTCGGTTTCTTTACAATATCTTTCACTCTTCATGCACGCAGTTCATTTGTGTTATTATACTCACCCATCGTGGCCAACAGTTCCTACCTGTTAACTCAACAGTAGCCTTTGGTTGGGGGATATCATGATCATAACCAAGGATAGTATTACTTAAGTGGTTGTGTTTCACCTTTACATAACACTCAATCATCAAAAAGAATAAAACAAACCCTAACCATGGGGAACGAAGGAAAGAGAAGGAGGACAGGAGACCCATCTACTAAAAAAATATGCATGCATTCAGACTCTCAAAAACAGAATGTCTGTTGCTATACCGGAAGCAGCACAGTACATAGGTATGATGCTTTTGTCACCCAGCAACAGCAGCAAGAACGTCTCATAAATAATTCATAAAATACAATACTGACAGTACGATATCCAGAAAGGAAGCTGTACTGCGAAAACTGTTGCTGCAAACTTCCTTCAGAACAAAAATTTCTATATTGGTGTTTTGTATACAACTGATGGGTGGTCCAGGTTGTCCTTCTGTTTACGAAAGACTACTACTCAGAATGAGCCACGGCTGATTATGCCTTAAGTGATCACTTCAAATAGGGTTAGTTAAGGGCATATATGACCTTTTCATATTCCAATGCCGATTTTGTAAAATCTTTTGAATTTCTTATAGGAGTACTCCGACAGAATTTTAATTATTACAGTAGGTCTTAACGTACACAGCATGGGAAAAATAATTAACCGATGTAGTAAGCATACTTTATTTCAACTAACAATTAGAATTGTTGTAAGGGATACTCATGCATCGCAAATCTGCCGATTGCCCGTGAAGTTTGGACGAACGTTGCCGAAGCAGGACTGGTTATAGACGTGGTTTTTCCATAGCTTTTGACAAGGCTGAGCATTCTATCTCGTTGAGGATGCTGAATATCTGTTGCTTTGATGGGTGAGTACTCACGTGGCTAGAGGATTATCTGACTGAACGTAGGTTCAAAGTCAAGGTGAATGGATAGCTGTTAGAACGGTTTCTAGCCAACACAGGCGTTCCGTAAGTATTATACTTAGAATCATTGTTAGTTATTCTTTTCGTTTTTGAACCACCCGGTATAGTAAAACCTCCTTTGTTGCTCTACGCCGAAGGCTCAAGGCTCAGGCCAGATGTAGGGTACACCGAAGATGTGATACTCCTAACGAACGATCTGAACCACCCAAACCAATGGCCCATAAGAAATAACCTGTCATTCAATGTCAACAAAAGTAAAGTCATGCACACTCCTCATCTAAATTGCATTGACTACTACCTTGATAACAGAAAGTTACTCGTGTCAGTATGCGACTGAGATCTAGGGACCACAACGGAGACAGTCTGAGTCTGTCTACAAATTATGCTGTCATGGCTGAAAGGGCACAAATAATCCTGAACCTCTTAGGAGGAGTTTATGGAACCTTCCACCCTGAACTCTTTCCTATTAAGTCTGCCTTCATATTCAACTCACACCTGAGAACAAACATACAGGCTCTTAATCCTTATCTTAAAAACTTTTTGGTACTCACAGAAAGCGTTCACTGACGAGTCAATGAAAGGATTATGGGGATTAGGGAAATCCCCAGTCCAGGAAGACTGGTAGAATTAGGTCAACTATCAGCGAACTACATACACCTCAGAGGAGATCAACTCCATACCTACAAAATACTCCAGAGTTCGAGTTGTCAACTGGCATATCTCCCACTAAACGAAGATAAACGTTTAAAGGGTCACTCGGTGAAATTGATTAATGGAACAGGTAGGTTACCTATAGGCAAAACTGTTTCACAGTTAGAGCCTGTTCACAGTTGAACGCACTGTCTGGTTCTACGGTCACGGATGAATCGGTTTAGAGTTTTACAATATTACCCGATTGACACATGTGTGAGAGATAGCCTGCACTATAGGTTTCCTAGCGCATATCTGACGGAGTGCCGTTTTAATGCGATTTGCTGAAATGGTTGCAGCCAACAGCATCATTGAATCTACCTTTTATCTAGTTCAATCCACTTTTCTTTAGACGTGTAAACCATTCAATGTTCCACTACCTAGTGTAGTGACAGGAACTCGTAAGCAAAGAACTCCCCTCCGTCTATGAATGAAAATGTCAAATTTAACCCACCTTGAAGATCGTGTGAATCATCAACTTAGTTAATTAAGGTTGTACGGTAGCATTATGTTTGTATTTGGGAATATTAAACTTGTGCATTTATACGGCAAAACGATCTGACTGTAGGTCGTATACGGATACTGATGGTGTTGTATGCGATGTAGTGTGATTTATTGCTTCAGGCTTGATGCATGATTTCACGTATTGCGTCCAGATATGCACAGTTAGACATACACTGTTGAAAACAAATAAACCGGTCTAGATGTAGCTGGTCTGTGACCGGCATAGGAAAATTCGTTAAGTTGTTGATACTACGGTTTGTATCCAACCTCTAGCTAGGGATTCGAAGTCCAGATGTTAACAGTAAGGCTAACAATGTAAACGAATCGGAAAACGTTGCCTCGTTCTTCAGATTAGTATACCACCGTACATTTCAAGAAGTACCGGCAGGACTACTCCTTGAAAATTCAAACTCGTTTTTGCTGGAAATTCCGAAATATCATATGCAAAGTCACCTAATATCTTGAAAGCATAGGAACAAGGAAATCCATATCTTCTAGTTTGGCCGCTTGCGAATGCCTTGGAGCTCCTGAAATTCTTCGTGGACATTATGAATATCCATGACAAGCGTACGTGTAATCCATGAAAATATTTCCCCCCCCCAGTTATGCCATGTATCCTAATTTCTTTTCCATTATTAATCGGAAAACCGGGTTCTTCACCGGCTTCCGAACATCAGCTGGCAAGACGAGTGAGATTGGAAATGTTCGTACAGTCTCACATTAGACAAGAGAAGTTCTAGAGCTCTGGCGCACCTTAGTATTGACTATCTGAAGCGCCAGAAACAAACAACTTTAACGGAACTAGCTAACATGCAGCTAAAGCACATTCCAATCCTCAGTCACAACGAGTTAATTTGCAACGTTATTAGGGTGCTGTCACTCCATACGGGAAACCAGCATATACTATCCAGGGTTTTGTCATAAAATTTGCTTTACTCTTGGAAGAAATTGTTTTTGCTCCGATCATTCCTCTATAATTACTTGGACTTTTCTGAACAAAACACCGTACCAGAATTATCGTCTTTATGTTCACGACTGTGAACTCGATAACATGAAGAAACGTACTGAGTAGAATAGGATGCAGTGTTCTTGGCTGCATTCTAAATAAACTGCGTTAGTCATATTGAATAAAACTTGATTGGGTGAGTTCATGTTAAGTGTGATTGGATTAATGAGATTAGTCGACAAACTTACGAACTACACTAACTTTTATTCCTGTGCAATTTCCCCGGAAATTCTATTGCAACGGAATAGTGATAACTCAATTTCTGTCTTGATTCTAAGAGTGCCATTGGTAACATTTTTCTTCTCCGTTTGGAAAAAAAGGAAGGAAAGTGATATTATGCCGACTTCTACGCTCATATACTCATCCTTCAGTACATGGTTTGAGCAGGTTAGCGATAGTTTCATCTAAATATCACTTATTATTGGCCGTTCAGAGCATTCCGTATTCTTTCACCTTTTAATTCTGCAAAAGACAGGCTGGTGAAAGCTAGATGGTAACCTTTTGTATCTTTTCTTCATATCCTCCGAATAAATAATTCCAGCTTACAAAATTAACCTTTATTCTCTCTCGCACCCATCAAGACTTTTACCTCCGTGAGATTGTTTGGTATTTTGGGTTTTGCAAAACACAGCTGCGACCTCGTTTGCTGGTGCACCAAGTAAAGCCCATCGTTTCCAAAGCACCCTCTCAGTATTGAAGGTTTGATGGTTTTTAACGTTGATGTCACTGCACCATTCAAACTAAATCACCACAGAATTGTTTTATTTGAATTTTTTGCAGCACGAATATCATCAGCAAATCATCTGAAGATCGTATAACTTCCCGTTCAATTGATATGGACAAAATGCGCCTCCACTTGAGAGGAACTCAGTATCTCTTACAAAGTGAGTAGCCCCGGTGTACAGTTGACTTTCTTCTCCCCTACAGCCGTTGCCGAATTTATGGCACTGGCATCTACTTAACGGAAGGAAGAATCAAGGCCGGTTACTTGGTCAGGCTCTTCAAATTATTTTTATAATAAACGAATTGCTTGACTGTTTCACCTATCATCTAGATCTGAATGCGATCAGAAGATCTATTCCAAAATACTAACCTGATGACTTCATCAAAATCGTGGAGACCTTCTGCACCATCACGCATCTTGCTGTTGTCCTGATTCGCATCATCAATCCATAATTCCACGACATCTTAACTTAAACCGTAGGCTAGACAATATCCACCAGTTTTGTAACCAAAAACAAATATCACCGCGCAATTCAACAGCAGCCTGTTAACAGACATTTTTAAGTCCCTCGGCTTGAAATGACATAACAGAAGATTTTACTAACAATTCAGGTAGCAATTTATCACCAAGGTTTGACGGTCCTAGATGTCCTGATCATTAATGACTGGGCTGATGACCAGGATTGAAATCTTTTAAAAATCTTGCGTACAACGACCAAACGGCTTCCTAGCCACTTAATTTGTTACTTAATCAGTCTACTTTCAAATGGTATTGTGTCCAGTAGCTATAATCCGGTACTGACAGTGGTAGGTCATATGATCTTAAAAGGCATCACCCAGTTGTCTCTCGAGTGTACTGAAAGTTGTCGGACGTCTGTATGAAGTTTATTTCACATGTGCTTCTTCCTCCAAAGCTTTCCTCCAGCTGTATAGC
The DNA here is from genome assembly GCA_013368495.1 of Paragonimus heterotremus. Taxonomy (NCBI): domain Eukaryota; kingdom Metazoa; phylum Platyhelminthes; class Trematoda; order Plagiorchiida; family Troglotrematidae; genus Paragonimus; species Paragonimus heterotremus. Next base: position 17,527 of record LUCH01007237.1, read on the forward strand.
ATGACAGTTGTAACGGACACCAATACACAGTGAATCTACTGCTAGCAACCGATCAGTGAACGAAAAATTTTGGCCTATGTTAGTTAACTGATTTTCCGTGCCTAAATTTCTCCGAAGCTTTGATCGCACGGGCACTGCTACTATAATCGGTGGGTTTTGCTAGTGTGAGTTAAGAGATTTTTTATTTTTAATGAATGGAATCAACTTCAACGCTATCGGATACACATAAGTTGTACGTCATCTTTTGTTTGTAAGACTTTGGCTTGACAGTCCAGGATTCACCTTTTATTCCGCTTCCAGCTGTGTTATTCAATAACACTTTCCGTTTCAACCTTCCTTCCTGTTATTGTTCTTGTTAACGCTACCAAAAGCTGTAGCTTCAAAATCACACTGACCACGTTTTTATCATACAGACTGAACTTAACGTTTTGTTTGCTTAATCTCAGGTAACCTATGTAGTAAGCGTAAAGTTAAAAATACTCGTAACTCGTCGAGTATCGTGTGTATTTTTTAGGGTTTTTGTCTCTGAATGGTGTTTTTTTAAAGTCTCCGAAATCTTAGTTCCACTCATTCCCTCAAGATTTTTAAACACCAAATAACATTCTATTCAAAGTAATACTGACTGTTTAAAAATTCTGACAACACTTAATGAGACCGGAAAAATGAATCCGCGTCCCGCCTATCTGTATTCTCCAAGAAGGTGAACTTCGTTTAAACACTACGTAATGATGTGTAATTAAAACGATACAAGGCCTGAAAACTTAGACGTGAAAAGAATGAATGTAAACTATGGGTATTACTGGTTACGTGGTAGTCCGCTCAGAGTTGTTTCGGTGCTCGAATAATTTTAGTTGAAGTCTTCCAACTATTTCTTAATAATCTCTTAAATGTCAAGTACTAATCAGCATGAAATGCAACCAGTCAACCACTGAAAGGTCATGCCTACAGACTTCAAAACCAAAACACAAGTCTTAGTGAAGACATCTTATTTTCCCTGGATCTTTACAAGTTAACAAGTTTTCATCTTGACAGTTAGTTTTACCAAGTGTCGTCCTGGCTTAGTTTGACAATTACTTAATGCCATAGTTCAGGTACCTCACTAATTTTCCACCATTGCACTTGTCTCTGGGGGACCTTCACTTCTAAGACACTTCTAAGACATGTATATATGTAAAAGCGTGATCATTTTAAGTCCACTACTACCACCACCAATTATGTAATGGCCAGTAATTCTGTGGTAGCAGGATTGCTGGGTATGCGTTTGATTGCTAAAGTAGGGCCATGTGTGGAAACAGCATTCTCAACTAGAACATGCCGTGTATAGCCTTATAGCAAGATTCACATGTTATATCAAAATTCTGTGGTGCTAACAAAAGCGGTGGCGTCGTGAGACTGAGAATCCGTCCTTGTTGGAGAACATCGGTTTGTAATAACTTTACATTATTTCGCCCTCTTTTTGCCAAATAGTTTTGATGACTAGAGATCATGGCCTTACCGCTTTTGGTTCAGTCTTGTATAATTTTTATTTTTACTCCCGTTGTAAGTGAAAAGTTTGCTACAATTGTTGTCATCTGAGTATCATTTGCCAACTAACCTTTTATCGCATCACCTTTTCAGATTCTTGAAAATTGCTGCTGTTTTAACTCTAACTTCTTAGCATTCAGCTGCCTGTACTATTTTTGGATGATCAGCACTTGTCAACTGTGTTGATTTGCCCGCATGTTTTAGTCCCCTTGTTTTATTTGCAAGTTCCTTCCGAAAGAAACGCACCGGTCTGTCAAAACGAGAGTGGTAATCTATAACTATGGGTTGAATTTTCATTGAGGCTAACGCCACAGAACGAATAATCATGCGTCAGTTCGTACTTACATCTGCAGTCAATGTACAGAAAATAATCCTTTCTATTATCATGTTTTAAATTTTCCTAGCAAATGCTATGTAACAGACGTCATCAAAAAGTATTGGGTATTACGGAACATCGCGACGAATTAAGAGTTACAGCATCGTGTTCAGAATAAAGGTGGATAAAAAGTTTGCAGGACTAATTATTGGAACGTTTGGATTGGCCCCATTTCGCCTTTTTTAAAACCCACTAGAATTACTATTAAGTGGGTGTCATGGCCGATCGCAGGTCTACACCAAACTCAACAGCACTTTAGTGGCACTTCGGCGAGACCCATGAAGACGCGTTGGTTGGGATACTACCACTGCTACTACTATCTACGGTTTGTTTTTAAGAACAGTTTATACAACCACATTTGAGGAAAAGGGCAACCGGTGGCACCAAAACTGGTCAACAAAGATGTAAACAATGACAATTCAAAGCGAGCTGTCCGTCTTATGTTAGGCGCCGCATAGCTAACAATACTGAACTATTGCCGACTCTTTCTACGAGAGCATCGGAAGCCGGCAGTCCCAGTTGTCAAAAGAGGGATGCTTGTTTATTTTGTCAAAAAAGGGCAAAAGCTAAAAAAATGAGGCTCTCAGAATCACAAGGTCTTCTTGGCAAAGGGGTGCTGTCGTAGTCAGGGCTCACGCACCAGGATGGAATAATGTTCTTCATAATGGGACAACTGTCAGAAGACAGCAATAGTCAAGGCCAGTTTTCTACAAGATTGTTCCGTAGGTTTTTGGGAAATCTAGAATAGTCAGTAGGTGTAAACCATTTAATGCGTAGGAGGGCGGTCACCTTCAGAAAATCGCACTGCATGAAGAAAGATGCACGATGCCCACGAAAATCGATGATCATAGGTGACTGAGAAATTGAGCCCATGTGACAGCCCATAGTATAAAAGGTCGACGCAATGGCGACATTGTGAGAATCGGTCCAGCGATTTACAATCTCGTCTGTCCAGGCCAGTTGGCTTTGGCAATCGTCCATTACATCGATGTTCAGTACCACAGAAGCGCTGCCACTCATCATGATAACATCAGGTTTGATGAACGAGCTCGTTGTTGGCATTCGTAGCTTCTCGAAGACTGGGTAGGCGAGATTGCACAATCTTCCTGCCAGGCTCTTGACCACGCGGTTTTTCCGAGCACAACACACACTGCGGTGATCCAGCGCAAGTGGAAAATATTATCAAGGCTTTCTGATCGACCGCATTTACCATCATCGAGGGCTGGGTGGCCAATTCGGTCATTTTGAGACTTCCGGAACTTAGTCCGAAGAATACCACTTCAAAGCTGGGTGGCACGAATAAAAAACCTTGGGAGAATGCTTCTTGCTTTCAACGATCAACGATTGGAGAGTGGCTAGCAAGACGCTTCCTGAAGACCACGGTCGAAGAGCGCAAGATAAAGCCTATTTATTCATCCTGTATCAGCCTTCCCCTTTTTCATCACCACCACACCCTGAACGCGCGCCAGAGTGTCCATGTCCTACCTGATAAGACCAAACGACTCATCATTGAGTACGTTCCCCAGAAGTGGACATTGACTTGACAGCAGACCCTCTACTCATACTTTGGGCGAGGTTTGAATAAACGTGGACGAAATCGGAGTGCCCAGACCGTCTAATCTAACTGAAGCATGTAGTCGCCCAATGTGTTTTTGAGAAAGCGGAGCCACTGCCGGAAAAACTGATGAGTTATGCAATCCATAACTTTCAGCACGTTTCAGTTGAGCTGACACAGATTAGCGAGTGACTCCTCTTCGGCACCAGATATATCAGAAGATAGAGGCACTGATGTGGCTTCTTTGGCACTCTGACGGTTTTATCCAGTCAGATAGAAAGCTGCAATCGGTGGTTGGTGAATGTTTTAGCCTTCCAGGCAAATAATGTACCGAAATAGGCAACAGCGTCAGGGGCGCTTTGTAAGTGGATAATATCCGGGGCGAAATGGATAGATAATCCGTGATAGCAGTCGCGTTGTATTTACGTTTGCCACAAGTGACCAAGTGTTTAATTTTTTGCATCTTGATTTTGAGTCCAGAGAGCTCCAGAATATTGTCGGCGAAAGGAAGCTTCTCGAAAGGACGCGTCGAATTATCGGTTAGGAAGATCATATCGTCGGCGTAGGCAAAACCGCCGAACAGTGTATTATACATCTGGCAGTCGTGCTGCAGTCGAGATAGGGCCAATGACTCATCCAGTACTACGAAGAATAGCAGCGGTGACAGTGGTCACCCTGGCCAACACCAAACTAAAACCAGAGGACGGAGCCTTCCAGTGCGGCAAAAGCGTCCCGATACGGGTCAGCAGTGTAGCGTGTTAAAGATGGGGGAGTACCAAATGCTTATGTTATCTGGGAATCAAATCCTGCTAGGTAGAATTGAACGTCTTGGACACTTCATAAAAGACTACATACGGGCTGGAAGACATGGTATATTAGGTCCGTAGCAACGCATGGGGTAGTAAGGTTGCTTCGGGCAACCACCATGGTGTAAAGACGCGCACTCAAACCGGCGGTTGCAAACGCGTATTCAAAGGATCAATCAACATCTTGCAAAAGCAACGCACCACTTTTGAAGATAAGGGGATAAGCCCCAGTTTGCTGGGAGAGGAAGAGTTACTGACTTTCGGAACAAGCTTTATGCGGAAGTGGCATAGACGGAGTAAACAACTTTCAGTTAGCGAAAAAACAGTCTAAGATATCCGGCCAGACCAACAGGTTTAATATGTTTCAAATGCTTGGAAATCCGTTTTTCCAGACGTATAAATGTGTCCTTCATGTTCTTCAAGATGCGGGAGACATATTCTCCGATATCCAGTTTGGTTAAGGGTCAGCAAGTAAACAAAATTCTACTTGGTTATCGCTCATCAATTTGTTGACGAGCCGAGAATAGCTCGGACCAGTACTCGTTAGAACTATCCGAGAGGACGCGTTTCATCTTGTAGACAGTTCCGCGGTTCCCAGAAAAGTGTTAAAAGCCGGTATCTTTTTTGTGCTGGTGGTAAATGGTTTGAATCGCTGCTTAATTAGCTTTCCATATCTGCTTCCTGATTACGTAATTTTTTGCAGAGAAACGGGCAAGTCATCGGCTGATCACTAATATTACCAGTGCCACTACTGTTACTTGTCGCTTAATTAAAGGGTATTGTAAGCTTTACTCGAAGGATAAACAAGCGTTAACGTGAAAAATAAACAAACTTGTAATAACAGGCAGATTCTAGGCAAACTGGCTGTCAAATATCGGGCGTTGCATCAATGACAACATCAAACAGTCGATATATCCATCCATAATGGTTGCCAATATATAAAACTCCATAATCAACAAATGAAAATTTCTTGTATGACATGCTGATAGAAGAAGCTGACCTGTTGATACTACTGTTTACAGCTACTGCCTACCTACTGATAATACTTAATGTTGTTGCTTACGAGCTAATCCTCCATCAAATACCCATCAGCACTGCTGAGAACATATGGTTTTCTTGCCCGACCCAGTGTTATGCCCACAGTTTCAATATCTGTTCGGACCAAAGTGAGGACATTCCAAAGTGTTGGTGGACCAGGATACATTGCACTACTTATTGACTGCCATAATATATAGGTTTTGTCGATATATTGACAGGAAACGGATATTTTCATCAGCAACCTCATTAGGTTGATACATATCAAGTGTACCTTACTCAGGATTTCAGCCCTAAATGAAGACCGTACAACCATGTGCTCGCAACACATTGCACAAGGGAGGCGTGGCTAAGTGGCACATAGGTGCCATTTAACTCAATTTTTTAATATTTGTCATAAAGCTAACAGAACCATTTTAAAATTAGTGTCATGAAATATATTGATGATGACTTTATGGCAATTTGCAAAAACGTGCAAATTAAAATGAACTGGTTACATTAACTTATACCATGTGGTAACCTTGGTTTCAAAGCTAGCCGTCCAACTTTTTACCTGGTTTCGTTTCACCGATTTCTCATAATCTCTTTATCCTGCACACTATACCGGCGAGTTGTTGTGGGAGTTTCGTGTGGAGCGTATTATTTTTTTATCAACTTGAGCTTGTTCTCTGATGTACCAGAGGACAGAATTGTTCACCTGCATGTGGCGTTTTTTACGGCGTTTTATAATCCATAAGTTACATTGTTCTTCACAATTTCCACCTGTAATGACCAGCGATCCTGTGGCTTCTCCAGTAATCCCATCTACAACCGTGTTTTCTCGCTTGTTTATTCTGTATGCATGATTCTCTGTACGCCTGAACTCAGTGCCACTTTCTTCAGTCGTGCAGCTAACTGCACGCAGCCAATGGCTGCCATTTTCCTAACGACTGATCTAGTATTCCATCGTTCTAGATCGTTTGACTGGGATATTTTCGATCGTTGTTAAATGCATTCGAAGGTTCCAGGCACATTTCACTTGTCGCGCATTTGGGTGCCGTTTAGTGGGCCGGAGCCCACTTTGCGTTTTTTCTTTCTTCTTTTCGTTGATGTTGGTGGTTCCAGACTGGGCTAGAGCTAAATACTAATTGTATTTCCAAACATCGCTGTAAACATGCGGTTCGTTTTCAAACCCAATTGCGTTCTTTTACTTTGGGACTATGTTTCCAATGCTATTCAGGAAAGGCGTTTTAACTTGTTAGCGGACGGAGGTCTAGTGCATACCAACTTGCCCACTGCACACCTTCCTTAAATTCGCATGTACAATCGACGTTTAAACCTCATGAATCGAATAAGTCAATAATGCAAAAACTTATCTCCAAGGTCGCGAGCCCTGCCTTCTTTCTGCTTCGTTTCGCATGTGCGCCGATTGCCGGAGACTTAAAGGCCAACGGAGTCAGCTATTCATTTAAGAAGATCTCTAAATTTGTCCGTAATCACGATTCTGTTTGTTGTAAACTCGAAATCTTTTTGAGGCAACACGACACACCGTGTCCACTGGAAATCTTCATACGATGTAGTGGAACTCTGAATCAACGCAACTTTACGAACCGTTATGAGTAAGGTTCTTTCATTTCCATCCCATTTTGGCCTCGTATTCACACCGAATTTCATAGAGTATTTATACCCACAATAGAGGATCTATGTATATATATATGTGGGTAAACAAGTCTAAAAACTTATTAACTACAGCAATTAATACTGTTTCGTGTAGTATACGCAGCAGTTTTTCTGCCAAATTTCAGCGATAATGTGACAGTTTACTAGTTCATATTGGACTACGTTGCTTACAATTAAGTCGCAATGACCTGGAGATAACCCCGGTCTGCTTGCTCTACGAAGTGTAAAATCTTCCCCAAAATCTTGCCTCACATTGTATATAAGATCTCAAGGATCTTTGTCTGCCGTCTGCTTGATACATGCGATCGTGTTTGTTTGTTTGCATGCTTGTCGGCCTATGCGCGCCAATCGCGCCATATACTCTCTCCCGTCTTGCTCGCGCGCTTGACGATCGGATCCTCAACCTTCCTACATATTTTCGCGTATCTGTGTCATTTAGAGCTGATGAAGACTGCAGCGGCAGCATAAACACGGCTGATGGGCGTTGGTGCAAGATCAGAGGTAACCTGCTTGCTCCGTTGGAACGGTTCGCACCGGTATCCCGTGGTCGTTCCCACTCTAAGGGGCCACCGTGGTTTGATGTCGAATTGCGTGCCATCCTCAGGCGCAAGCACCGACAGTGGATGAACTACCGGGATGGTCATGGTTCCTACAATGCTTACCGGAAGACACGGAATGAATGTAACGCCATGAAGATGAGAAAGCGTCAGCAATTCGAGGAAAAGCTGGCCGTGGA
>LUCH01007238.1:6134-26693 GCA_013368495.1 Paragonimus heterotremus
TCCGCCGTCAACTGGCCAAGCGTGTTCGCGAAATGAAGGACAACTGGTGGGTGAAGCAGGGTGAGCAGATGCAGGGTTTCGCAGATGGTCGACAACATAAGGAGTACTACGATTCGCTCAAAGCGATATTTGGCCCATCTATGCAGTCTATCAAAGCACTGGTAGACGTGGACATCAGATGTTCGTGTACCCAGCCAGAGGACATCATGAAAGTCTGGCGCAAACACTTTGGTAGCCCACTAAATCTTCCTGCTACCATTGATTGGGTGACCGTGAACAGCCTGACACAACTGGACATCAAGCCTTCACTTGCTCTTGCTCCTGATTTACCAGAATTGCAGGGAGCGATTAGTCAACTTCGCAACGGTAAGGCTGCAGGTGAAGATGGATTGCCAGACGAAATCCTGAAAAATGGCGGGTCGTCGATGGAACGTGCACTGCTCCAGCTGCTTCACTCCATCTGGGAGCAGGAGGTGATGCCACAGGATTTCAAGGATGCTGTGATAATACCTTTGTTTAAGGGCAAGGGTAGCAAGCAATGCCCCGACAGTTATCGGGGCACCAGTCTGTTGAGCTGCGCAGGCAAGGTGCTTGCCAGAATCCTTTTGAACTGGCCGAATACGGACGTCTTAGAAGCCAGTGTTCTTGAGGAGCAACGTGGGTTCCAGGCGAGTCGGAGTATGATCAACATGGTGTTCGCTTCTCGACAGCTTTAAGAGAAGTGCAGAGAACGCAACCAGCCACTGTATGACCTCTTCGTCGACTTCACCAAGGCGTTCAGCTCCGTGAGCCGCGAGGCACTGTGGACGGTGCTTGGTAAGTTTGGATGTCCAGGCAAGTTTGTCAATTTGATTAGATTGTTGTACGCTGGTATGAGGGCGAATGTGAAATCGTGTGTATCTACCTCTGAGGATTTTGACATTGTCACTGGCGTGAAGCAAGGTTATGTCTTGGCTCCATCCCTATTTAGCTTATATTTGACTATCATGCTAACTCTTGCTTCTCGGGATTTTGTGGAGGACTTCGTTGAAGTGGAGTAACGGACGGAGGGGCGCCTGCCGAGTAGTCGACACTTCCGCGCCCCAACTCGGTTGCATACCTCACTGGTGCGCATGCTTCTGTTCGCGGATGACAGCGCGCTGCTCGTACCTAGCGAGGACGAATTACAGCCAGTGGCCACGGCTTTCGCGACGTGTTTGGAAGAACCACAGCCTGAAGCCGAGCACTAAGCTCTTTGTCTACCACTCAATGATGCTTTCTATACTGCTGTACGGCAGTGAGACATGGACATTGTACCGGCGGAACGTGCGCTATTTGAGCCACTTTCACTTGCAATGCATAGGACGCATCTCGGTTTTTCGGTGGCCGAACATGTTTCCGAACAATGAGGTACTGCGGCGAGCGGGCAGGAACGGGATTGAAGCCTTGCTGATGTTGAATCAGCTTCGTTGGCTGGGTCCCGTCCGTTGGATGGGCGACGACCGCATCCCGAAGCAGCTGCTGTATGGACAACTAAGATCAGGTAAGCGATGTCCTGGTGGTCAAAAGCGGAGATACCAAGATGCTGTGCAGGTAAGTCTCCCACGTTTTAAAACTGATTTTAGTTGTTGAGAAGACTCGGCGGTGAACCGGACTGCCCGGAGGAATACGATTCGGACCGGCGTCCGCGAGTTCAATAAGCAGTTGTTGCGCGGCCGAGAACGAAAGCGCGCGGTACGCAAAGGAACCATCGGTGCCATAGGTCGTGGTGACGACTATATGGCGTTGCAATGTGTGCGGTCGCGAATGCGCCGGCCTTTTGGGATTAGTAGGTAACCAGCGTACTCATAGTGCACCGTCGGTGAAGAGACAACGAGTACGTTAGGCTCAGGTAAGTCATATCAGCATATCCGTTCTGTTTTTGTTAACCATTGCATCGACCAAGACCATGATTGCTTGTCAACTAATCTGCTCCTCTTTTCAGAAACTTGAGTGTCCGTGATCTTCTGCCTATTCTTTTCTTGGGCTTTGCTGGTGTATTGAATGATCACTCGCCTGTCTGATTTTTGCGTAGTTCAGCTTTGGGTTTTGTTTTTCAACTTTATCCCCTCTGGAATGCACCAGCATGCACCCGTATACTGAAGTGCTTCTTGTATTACATTTCACACATCTTTCTTCCTGGTATAGATCTTGTCATTACAGTCTCTATCACTGTTTGTTTTCGGAGAGATAAGGGTTTCTTTATCCTGCTAGCCATTCAGTTGGCTAGCGAGCATTGGCCGGCTGGACACAAAGGCCTCATTCACATACCCACTGGTCTTATTCCTTCGGGTTTACACCAGATACGTGGTGTGTGAGTGAAACCACAAGTGATGCTGCGCAAGCCACTTGGGGTGACGGTTTAAAGCGCAGACGTCCTTTAGCTTCGGGCACTGTGGAATGCTAATCCGTTTCGAATGCCGCCAACCGTAGGCGCTCCCAAGGTAAGGAAACAAGCTACCAGTCAGGAGTGGCCTCACGCTCACTGACCGCCGACCTCGGGAGCTGGTTGGTCATCTTATGCAGCTCCTTGCAAGGACGTGGTCAGCCAATCTGTTCTAGGACATGAAAGAAATAGTAAAGGAGTATATGTCGTCAAACAAAATGACGGCACACTACATGCTATCACGGGGCGTTAAGTTCGAAACAGCGCGCGTGAGTAATCGAGGCGTTCAGAGTTTGGCTAAATGGAGAACGAGTTTATACGTACTACGAATACTTCCTCAAGATTAATGCAGTCTGTTTGTATTATGCAATTTATGTATTATACGAATAAGGAGCATACGGGCACACAGGCGTTTGGATACATTTTCACAAAAATAACGCACACTATTGGTCAAACAATTCTACCTTGAAACTTCCTGAAACTTCAATTCGCCCGTAAATGAGTTCTTAATTGGCGTTAGCAGGGTGGGAGGACAGTGGAACATTTTTGTAGCTTTAACCGACGAAAAAACTTCCGAAGAGCCCTACTATGCTGGTGGTTTAAAATTAGTACCCTCGATGACTAGTGACCTGGTTTGCACACCCCGTGCCTACTTTCATCTTGCTAATTATCCTACCTTAAAACACTATCCTCTGTCTGCTTCCAGTCTGAGATTTTACTTAATAACGCCTGAGTGCAACACCTGATGGTACCGTCGCGTCCAGTCGACAGAGAGCCAACGGCGTTACGAAGTGGACAAATGTACTTTAGTCCTTCTGCGGCATGAAGGCATGGCTTTTGGGGCGAAGGTAACATCATTGTAGAGACCAGAAGACCCGACCGATCTGGCAACTTTAAGATGTAAAAAGTGGTTCCAAAACTCGTCGTTAAATATTGTACCTAGGCCAGGGGGGAAGTTCACATAGTACATGTTGACAGTGTATGTCAGAATGCTACGTGATTGTGGCGCGAAACCGAATCACACACACTTCCGGCTTACTCGCGCGTTGACCACCAACATCTAGCTTCCTTGGTTAACTTGCAAGTCGTTGTTGTTAACAATGCTATACGAGACAACCTGTACGTTTCGCTGAATGAATATCCCGTCTCTGCTCTCAACAGCCTTCTTTTAATTCACGTCTGCCGAAACCGTACATGGAAAAAATGACTTGATGCACTATGCATTGAAGCAGTTTTTGCCATAGTGCATGGCAGGCGTGCGATTTCAAAGGCTGGGTGCCGTAAGGATCATCATTATTCTGGTATACAAACCAAGAGGTGCAAGCGCGCATCCTAATGTCCACTCAAACCTGGCGGATATTAGGCAACAGTCACTTCATGGTCTCTGCGCACGAACAAATGAAATTGAGTGTAAATCACCCATGTATACTTTCAGAAATACCAAAGGCTCTTTTCAGAAGTCTGGATTGGGATATTTACATCTCCAGTCGTTCGCAGGGTTAGCCCGTTTAGAATGCGTCTAAAAACACAGCCAAGTACGTTTCTGTACATAGAGGAACAGTTAATCATTTGGAAACCCCGGCTGGTACAAAGAAAGGGTTTACTAAGGATGGCCTGCAGTAGTTTTGGGGTGAAATACGAAAGGTATTTCGTTGAGACAAGTTAAGAGACGCAGTAGGTTTGAGTTTTTTAATAGCTGACAGATCACTATGAGCTGACCTAGGTGAGATGCACCGTAAACGATTTTTCCATCTCGGTTAATCTACATGAATGTTGCTAGAAATACCCCAAAGGATGTTTCTCAATTATAAGACGCCAACGATTTTAGACATAACCAACGCTGTCTTGTTTAGTTAAGCTGCAACGCGATTCTTTTTAAGTTCGTGGGGTATTTCGGCCCGTCTTGGTTTCGTTACGTTGTATAAAACCTCAGGAAATCAGTAGTTTCAACAAAACTTGAGCTCAGAATAAGGAATGCCTATCATTCTCAGTTAACTTTTAGAACTTTCGGTCAACCGTTTGACAACTGACCGTCGGATTTCTCGTGCCACGGAAAGTTTTCACGTTAATACTTCCATCACTAGACAGAGATTTGCTGAGTGTCATGGGTCCAGTTTAGTAGGGAATGTCTGTATATGCTTCCTTTATATATTCTCTAATGCTAAGTGTTTCTGAGAAAGTAGAAGATCACTCTCACTTCCTCCAGGGAAACCCTATTGCTGACGGTACCGAATCGGTTTTGTAGAAGGTCTCTTCGGCGAGTTCCGAGACTGTGTTATTTCGAACAATACTTAAGGATTTCAGGTCAAATGTCTGCTACAGACCTCGGAAGAACAACTGCCTGAACTACCACCAGATGCAGGAAACTTTATGAAGGCCCCCCGAAAGTCGTTCATGCATGACGCTTATCCTGGCAAACGGGTGCATTACGGCTGAGTCAACGGCATCGTACACTTCGGTGAGCCGTCGTCTGCAAGTTCTCGCCGCGATTGCAATAAAACAGAGTAGTCATAGAGATTTACTGACAAACTCGGGAATTGTAGTTTTTGGCACGTCTTATGTTGTCTATCCTAGCCTTTCGGTGCCTGTATTAAAAATGTAAGCAGTAAACCGGAAGACAGACTATTGCCTTCCTGATCCTGTCAGTGAGTTGTGTGATGCTTCATCGGCCGGTATTTCAGCAGACGTTAACGTTCATCCGAAAATTTTCCTTCATGATGCACCAGCTCGTTGTTTTTATAAAGGGATACATGATGACGGTGTTTATTGTGGCTGCAGTGAGCATAACTGGAAAGGATTTTACATCAGTCACAAAGTCACCTCTATCCAAAGCAACGGTTCTGCGAGAACCGATCTCTTTCAGTGCATTGTGCTCAGCAATCGCCTATGCACTATCCACCCTTTCTGTTGAAAGTATATTTTGTTTCCCGATAGACTACTTGTGTATTGTTTATTGGGGCGCTGTTCGTCGGTTAATCGCCAGTTAGGTCTCGGGATTCATACCAATGAACGGTAGCATCAGTTCCTAAGCACTCGACCGCATCAGTCGTATAATGCCACAGTGCAAAGCAAGCTGAACCTGTTATTTTCCCTGAAAATGCTGCGAGTTATTTGACTCCAAGTGGTAGGAGTCAACCAGACGCAGACGAGGTTTGCTATTTTCGGCTCTGAAGTTTTGAGGGGCACTTTGGACAATAAGAAGTGCGAAAACTGTTCAGACATATCCCGTATCTACGTGTATACTATGTCATCCCTGTCTCCACTACACTGATTCCTACATTAGTAAACAACGGTTTAATGTGATTTTGCACAATTTCCCACATTTATTTAATCAGGGCTAGGTGGTGTGTAATGTGTATTCTTCAGCTCATCTGTCTGACGATGTTTTAACTCGCGGCGCTTTTGAACAATTCTCAGCATTTCCATTAAACATTTTCACGTACAACTTGAAGTCTGTGATCTGCGGTCCGGCTGAACCGGTTGGTCATATGCATGAACGATGGCGTGAACTGATGTTTGTGCACATTGTAGCGATTATTTTCTCTTGCAGTCAAAAATCAGGATGCTCTGAATTCTCAGAGTTTTGTGGTATTTCCTATCGTTTGAAGGACATAATTGTGTTCAAAAATAATCGCTTCAACAATGTTGTCATCAGCGACACCTTTCGTTGCCCCATTGTTAATATATTTCACCAAAATATCTCGACTTTTACAGCGAGGCATACTCCTTTCCTCAAACCTGTTAAATCTACGTTCACTTATAGTCTACCGTTTGCAACGTTTGTTGGATGGTAATAGTGGCTATAGCCAGCAAAGAAACTTTTAGGCCGCAAGTGTCAAAAATAATGAAAGAACATCCGCTTTATCCGCTGGATGCACCCCTTGTTTGCTCACCTACTTCGCATTGTTGTATATAGCTGCTTACTGTTCACTTGTTTGCTACTGCAAATAATACTTTGGTAAAGAAAACGTCCTTGTTTCAGATGCACACTGTCGGGGTTTCCGATGCTCACGGCCAGGATGCCCGTGTTATTCATAGTTCTCCGTGAATGGAGGATAGCACTGCATCCTGCCGATTGGATTTTCGAAATTTCCAGCGACTGCCATCAGCCGAACACGTCTTGCTGCGCAAGTTCAATTCATTGTTTCTGGAGGGTTGTTTGAGGGTCAGTATTAAATCAACAGAATGGGGAGCGCTTACTAATCAGACTACTTTGACGTTCCCATGAAGACGATGTACTCAATGTGTCAGGTGTCAATCCAGCACCTCCACTGATCCTTCGAGCTACGCCTAGTTTTCTCGCTACCCATGGTGATATTTTGGATTTTGAACAGCCGCCACCATAAGACAGCGAGCATCTGCTAAACTCACAGCCCTCGATGTAACCGATTCTGATATATGAAGGCGGTCAGAAAAGTGAGCCTACCATTATTCAGTTCCTTCATATTCATTCTATCTAATTCACAAATTCCGGGATGGATTACCCAGGTAAACAAGGTCAGGCACAAGGAGTCATTTAGTAGCAATCCGACAAAGCGTACGTGAACCTAAAACACTTGTAAACAAGAGTGCAGCAGCGCAAAGTTGGGGCAGACGGACTGCACGGGAGCAAGATAAGACAAGCTGACAATACTAAGAATCAGTAATGCATCGTAATTAATGTCGCGGGTGAATCAAATGAAGAACCGCTACCAAAATGAGAATGTATGGAGTCAGGTGGCATGGTCACCAACTTTCTACCACACACCCGACAGTTGTCATACGCTCGACGCAGGCAATTATTTCAACACCGGCCATCGTAGCCAGCACGTTTTTCCAACACAAGAACCGAGGGATTAGCGTGTATCCCGACCTTCCTCTTTGTTCTAAACGTTGCTTGTCATCGACCCCATCACATCTTGCTCCCTCGGGAAGGTATAAAGATCTTGTATTTTCCGTGGTCGCGCAGTTTTTCGCACTCAAATACACCCTATAGAAGCGAATGTCATCACTGTACTATCCCACTTACCGCAACCTCTGGATTTAAGCCTACCGGTTGAGATCTTTCAATCAGCAGCAACAAGTCTCCAACCCATGCATTTCGTTTACCCATGGTTAACTTATGGAATGTCTAGATGGAGACTAGGCGCTTCCTGATTCAGTGTTCCTAAACATGCTGGCCATGTATTGCTCCTGCCTCCATCCTTTCTGATAACTTTCCAACAGGATTATGCGAGTTCACCGCAGGCCAGGGGCTGCTTCCGAGAGCAACGGATGGTTTGGTGGCGAGACCGTGGGGCCCCTCAGATAATCCTAGACTGGAACCAAAGTTCCGTAATTCAAAATTCTTCCCACTTCCATCAAGCGGGTGCAGAGAGCCTCGTCAAACACCACCCGTTGCTTCACGACAGATTGCAATGCGACATATCTGGCCTATAAGTTGCATAGTGCTTCGCCGTTGTAATTTTTGTGATGTTGGCTGCCGTGTGACGTTGAACGAAACACTGACGTTGAGCGGCCCTAGACTAATATCGTCGAGCACTTTTGGAGTGAGGTAACGACTTAGTGCCCCTTATTTTGCATCTTCGACGTTCTATGGATGATTGTGCAGCACATATGTATTCACAACGCGGAATTTTCTACTGATGCTTTTGTTACAATCGGAGTGAAGGGCGCATACAGTTTGAGAAGTTGACCTCAAGCGAAGGCCGAAGACCGAACCAAAGACCGTCCCTTTTCAATGCACACAAACACGACTCCTGTGCTCACCAAACGCGGACTCGACCAACTAGATTTTCTAGGAAAAACAGATTCGACTTTGAAACAGCTCTAATTCCACAACAACATCCCGCAACGGGCTTTGGGAAGTGTCGTGCAGAGGTGACAATACTAAAACCTTTCTAAAGTAAAACGGATAACCCGACCTTATCAATCTTAATACCATTGGTTTCGAAGAAAGCCTCATTCCGTCGCACACGACGCACTCATTCTGAGAGCAAAGCAAAGAAGTGACTGCTAACGTGATTGGCCGACGGAGTATGAATAGTTGACAAGTTGGTGAAATAATTTAGTTCGGTGGTTCACCGACCTTAATGTACCAATCGTGTAGATTTTCATGTCAGGCGAGAAACCGTGTTGGAGGCACATCTGCTAACCAGATAGCCAGGACCTATCAAGCCACTTCGATCGGCCGGCCCAACGTGGGTGGTATAGCCGTCGATGGTGGTACGGTTCCACTCAACCAGTCAGGTTGCATGTGTGCGGTCGAACGCCTGTGCGCTTTCTCGACTGTGTTTTTCTCGCGTTGCCTCTTAATGCCCCACATGTGATTTGCTCTGACACCCTGACTGCCATATATGACTGCTCCACTTGATTTGCTCTGTCTGTCAGCCATCCATGGTAGTCGTTTAGTCCTATTGAGTTAGAGCATCTTTAGCTCATTTTGTCTCGTCCTTCCAATAAATGGTGTTGCCACTTCTCTCCGCACTTCTCAGTTTTGGAGCAGGCAGCTGAGCGCGTAACCAAGGCAACCATCCAATAGACTGTTTGTCGGAAAATTTTTGATTAAACTACCTGACGCCCTTTTCCATCTGTAGTTAGTGACTTTGTCAACTTAGTGGACTTCAGCTAGTCTGTGAGTGGTCCCATTTTTTCAATTCTCACCTCCTTTTCATTTGGACATGTGATTTTGCCTAGTTGGTATCGCCGTAGGTTTCTGACCTCACGACATTCTTGCTCGCTTGTCATTTGGTTGATGAGGCTGCTACAGAAGACCATTTTCTAAGTAGGTCTACTCTCTTCAGAGTGTTTTGCAGGAGACATTCACCAGTTATAGTAGTTGAGTAATACATGCTTATATATTTATGGTATATAAAGTTGGAAGAATGCGCACATACTGACTGGGATGGATAAAACCGATTATCTGCTAATGCATGACTAGTTAGCCGCAGTACAGATTTTTGTACACGAGAATACTAAAATTTGGGGCTATTTGCAATATTATGGCAGTGAATTATTTGCTGTTGGTAACTTCTGCAGTT
This sequence comes from Paragonimus heterotremus, assembly GCA_013368495.1. NCBI lineage: Eukaryota > Metazoa > Platyhelminthes > Trematoda > Plagiorchiida > Troglotrematidae > Paragonimus > Paragonimus heterotremus. The sequence goes on from LUCH01007238.1 coordinate 15,558, forward strand.
TCCGTTCAAACAACTGCGATTTCCTCGAGAGTCCCATGCTCTTTTTTTGGTGTCGCTTACAGATTTAGACATGAGTATCTTCCATGGCAGGAGCTACTATGACTAGTAAATTATTTTTTCAATTCAGCAGCAATTATTCTATGTTCTAGTTGACTGTGAGGCCAAAATTATTGATGGTTATTGTCAGAATGATGTGTACAGGATTTCCGTCTAAGCTGCTCTCATAACACGCTTGATAAGTTACTTTTTCGACAGGTAATTTATTTGTAAATTTGTTTGCATAAAATTCATTGAAAAATGGTTGTATGTCTTTGTCTTAAGCGAGGATTATCTGCAGTGCTCCACAAGGTGGTTTACGGAGCAAAATGTCTCACACTTTTACGGAGTTAAATTTTGTCTTGATGAGTACATGAAGTAATTCAGCATGATGTACCCGCTCGGTTCGGACGCAAAGTCAAGCAGTAAAATGTTGAGTTGTGTTGGTATTGGCAGATGTGAAATTGAAGTCATGTGGTTGACGTAGTGTAGATGAACTAAAAACAACCAATGCAAGAATGAAAGCCGAGGTCAGCAACGTGTTCAGTCAGTCAAGCTGACGTACGTTTAATCGCCAAGTTCCCGTGATACCTAGTGGGAATCACGATTCTACGTGGCTGAGAGCTGACCGGCTTAGATGTTATCTGTTTACTTTGAGGCAAAATCAGATATTACAAATTACACCTGTATGTACTGTACCATCTCGCATTTCCGGATGCGGTTTGAAGTTTCGATTTTTCTTCTCCTAGAACATTCAGGCGCATACAATTCTGGTTGTGTTACTCGCCCTCCAATTGGCGTTCGACTCACTTGAGGATTTACCACCTGCGTGTAGATTCAGGAATCTTGGGTTACCTCCGAAACAGTACAGTGAATAATAAGGAAAGCTTGTAGTGGTCAAGATGAGTTACTGAATAGGTTAGGTAAATGCGAGTATAACTCACTAAGCTAGCGGTGATAACAGGATAAACGAATGAGACAAAATAGTTACAAAGCTCCAACAAGTTATGTAATCAAAAGGGTTTGACTCACATAAAAGTGTTCGCAAGTGTTCGGGATGACCACTACAATATCCCAACTTACCAGTATCCGGAAGTGGGTGATATCACAGAGTTGCCAGGGACTGTTGAAGAGCGATCCGGGATGCGACGATGTTCGTGGTACAACGGAACTAAAAAATTGGATGATAGGTCCGTGTAGTATCGTCAACCGACTGCACAACGAAGAGAAGAGCGGACGGACGTGCGCAAAATTTGTATTGTATTGCAAGGTCACTTATATCAATTTAAACAACATGTACAGATGATACAAAGGTTATTGTACAGGAATGAAACATCGTTTGCAAACAAAAATAAGGAAATCTCTACAAGCTTTCAGCTTTTTCCTTTCCGGAAACTACCGCATGATGAAGCAAGATAATGACTAGGGTTTTAAGCGTTTATGTTCGTCTTTCGTTCTATAACTGTGTTATGGCAGCAGTTCAGTCTCAGAACAAACTCGAGTTGATTTCTGTCAGACCTCTACTGAGCAATGACTGGAAAGTGGTTAATCTACCTGTTAGGCGTTACGTTCGGTTTGAAGTTGCATTGGTCGCACGTTGTTGTCCACAGTGTCACTCGAGATATTCCGTTTATGGTTGGATCATGAAAGTTAGTTTTGGCGACAGTCGTGCGTATCTATCACTTTTTCCTTCCGACATTGCTCCTATGGCTTAGTCAGTCTAGATCATTGTAGTGCACCGAACGTGCGGCGGGTGTAAATGATCTAGTTTTCTGCACTCGTGTACCTCGAAGATCTTACCGTACTGCGAAATTAGAGGAAGACAGAGCTTAATCTTCGTTAGCAGCAAACCGATTCGAAATGATGAGTGACTGGAAACGCCGTCGATTGATTTGATAATCCCATCGATCAATAAACAGGATCACTTTCACTGCTGGTTCACTATAACACTCTTTCGGACCCAAAGCCGCTGGACGAAGTGGCTAGGGTTGAGGGAATATAAAAATCCAAAATATCATTCACAGTTAAGTGTAAAGGTTGTCCGTTCTCCAAGACTTTATCCATGCAAGGCACTACACCGAAGCAACAGCAGCATAAAGGACAGATTAAAGAGAAAAAATATGTTCAGGCGGCAGTAGAAACTATGCCCTATACTCTATCACACGACTGATTGAGCCTTCTACGCCAACTTTGGAAACACCGTCATCTGGCACTTGCCGAACTCACGCTTCGGGCCGATCGCCGTCGTTGTTGGTGACACTTCTAGTGGCAGGTTTTTTGTCCTGTATCCACCACTCTATGTTAAAAGAATTGTCTGACTCATGTTTTCTGACCGCAGGGTTACGACTGCAAGCAAACAGTTGTTTTCCTGTATCAGACAATCGATTCAGGAGCCTAGAAGTCTCCACCTTACGCCTTAACTTGAATGAGCAAAGATATAGGCATATCAGTAAGCTCGGACAATCCATTCCCCCGAGCTTCACAAGCAACCCGGTGAATCTGCGCTGGACTCCCTCCCAGGCCCAATTATCACTCATTAAGTATTGTGACCATGCCCAGAAGCAGTACTCCAGGTGCAGCCGTGCGTCTGCCTCGTACAAGGGCAGCATAACATTAGACTCCCTTGATATTACAGCTCTTCCCAGTTGATACATCGTTGGGTTCGTCTTTTGAGCTGCAGGTATTCACCGTTTCAATGTGCTGAATTCTAGTTTTCTGTTTCAGGGTGATTGTTCGAAGTACAGTTTTTGGAGGCTCCCTTGAAGAAATGTTCGCGGGCGTCTTGAAAATTCACTGAAGTTTTGATAACAGTTTTAAAAAATTGGAGAATACAAAGTCAATTGAACGTTTTATCTGTATACATACAGTTTCCCACCAAGTTTCTCCCGCTACTAGTCCGTCTTTTTAATATTTTTGATGACAGGGCTTTAGATCGTGCGCAATTTCTGTGTCAGCTTTGTTGGAATACTTGTAAGTTGGCGCATAATTTTTGGTCATGCGGAAGGCTGTACGGGAAAATGTCTGAGATGCCATTTGTGTATATCCAAAATGTTCATTTATAATTATCTAAACACACCAAACGTACGGCCAGGAATCACCAATGGAATACCACGTTTAGGTTCACAGGCATGTTTGATGCCTAGGTACTCGCAGGAGTTCAACCGCAATCACCTTTCGGGTAGACACCCTTACGCGGCTGCCTGGAATTTAGCGGTTCACGTTCACAGTCAAGTTATTCCTAGTGAACGCTGTTCAACAGCATCCGGTAAACATTTACGACATGTGCAAAGTAAACAGGAGTGTGTAAGATAAGTAGCAAACCGGTCGTTTGGAATGTTGAGCCTCTGTGGGAATGGCACCATCTCAGGTACAGAACCGAAGGCCAATTAAAATTGTCGTCCAACACAGCTACACAGTTCTTGTTGTTGCTTCTGCTAATGAGCGGAGGAAAGGAGGATCAACATACTTTCAGGACAGAGTTGAAGAACAGAACAATCAATGGTAAAAAGCGGAAGTTTTAAGCAATGTTTACGACCGAACCGTGAGCTGCTGAACTCATCAACAGGCAACTTTCCATGATGTTAACACTGTCTTGAAGAAGGGTCATAGTGACAAACTAATAACACGCGCATCTCTTCCCGTATAGTTTTTTTCAGTGTTTTGCTCAGGTTTTAAAGTTGCGACTATTTCATTTCTGATTACAGTTAACTTTGGTGGATGATGAGCTGTGGCCGTCTGGTTCGATGGTGGATGAACAAGCTGTTCTACCGTTCAGATCCACTGACTTCCATCGCGAAAATAGAACCAATCTGGTACCTCAGCAATACTTACAGTTCCACCAGAAGTTTAACTCACTTTGACCACAGAGTCAGTTTTCGTTTGAGAATATCAAAATAACTTCAGTGCTGGCAAGAATTGGAAGCGCCGAAGACAACTACGAACAAGTGACGTATTTTGTTGTGTGAGATAAGTTTCGAAAGTGCAACTACCGACTGTCTGACTGGCTTCTGAATGTGGGAAGAAAAGAAAGAAGAAAAACTGATAAGCTGAGAGAGAAACTGTTTATCCGGACTAGCAGCAGTGATCAAAATTAAAATGGCCAGGACATTAATGAGAAGGCACGGGTGAAAACTAAATTCAGTACGGTACTGATTGAATCAGTATACACAAAAATGGAACTCCTCACCTCGAATGTGAAAAATCTTCAGAAGGTGAGCAAGGAATTTGCCCGTGCAACAAATTTCACAACCAGGCATCGCCCCGTAATGGAGGACGATAAGACCGAAGTGTGCTCACGCAAACAAACGGTCATCGGTTGGGTTCGAGCAAAACGATTGTTGCCGTATCGAGAAATCATAAGAAATGTATGCCATTCGAAAAAATATATAGCAGGAATATGTCAAATTTTGGTATTTAAAAGTATACAGGATTGAGACAGAATAAAACTAGGGCAAATTGTCGCAGTGGCTGGTGTAAAACTAAGGATGAATAATGCAATTTATTTCTACGGAAGGTAATAAAACAGAACCGTTCTTCAGCGCTGACCAAACAACGCACAACAATCTCGTAAACGATGCAACAGACCTTGACAAAATAAACACCTGGCCCCGAAAACCAGCCGGTTCTCCAAACTCGAGGTGACAGTAGGAACAGCGGCGATTGACCAGTTTTTAGAGATCCGTACCTTTTGTCTATTCCGTAGCAACCTGTCGTTACTCTTGCAACGCTTCCAATGAACGAAGTGGTCTGCTGTCCATTCTTAAAGTGTCACCTGAAAATCTCACTGACACCAAACGTATATGTCCGCCATCACTAGGACATACACCGTTGATTGCATCAAAGAGCCAGACAACCCTGGAGACCTCTTCGTGGATAAGAACCACATCGTTTCCCTGAAGATTGCACAAAAACTCCGACCACTTAAGGGTAATCTGTAACGGGAGTGGATATTCACACCACCATTGTCTCTAAAACACACAAGTGCCATACTTGCCTTCAGCCCCCGGTGTAACGTACACGCAATGTCACCCCATCCGTAACCAGGCAAACATTCAAGCGCAGCAGCAGCAATTCACCAGGAAGAAACACCTGGAAATTTTCCGGATCGTCATAAACGGACACAAGTGGCATAACGTCGACAATTCACCCAACTTCCACCACATAAGTGTTAAGTGACTCTCCCTACATTACCTGTTGTCGTGTTGCCGACGACAGCACTCTTCTCATTGTTCGAACCATATTTTCCCAAACGCCGCCCCTATGACCTGCACACTGGAAATTGAAGTACCAATCATTCCCTTGATTCGATAGCCTATCTGTCAACGCACACTGATCGAAATGTTGTGGTCTTCGATTCAACTTAAAGCTGGCTTAAATAAGGTGGAAACCGTTGTCAGTGTATAGGCCTTCCCAAAAATTGCATCAAGGTCATGAGGTAGGGGTCCGTAGACACGGAGTGGGCTACACCAAGAAATGGCACGAGTCTGCGAACAGGCAAACATGCGGTCATAAAGCTCCAGCTCGTTTCGTCATATGCACACCATGAATGGACCAAAATAACCCCGCCTGAAGCACCCAAATGGGTAACCGTTTGTCGACGCCCTCATCGATGGGGTTGGCGCTATCGTTTGAGTGCACCAATCAACATACACTCAGTTTACAGTGACAACAGCCACCTAACGCTCGTTCAACGGCAGCCACATCTTTTGAGATCCAAGTTGTCTCATAATAATGGCAAACACATGTTGAGCACCCATGTGCCCTTGGGATTCGTGGCAATGACTTATCAAAAATCTTGTGCAACGCCGTGGTAGGGAATTACCATCAGGTTCGCACCGTGTTCATTCTCTGGTCGGATTATACCCCCAAAGTACAGTGCTCCATCTATGAAAGGTGGCCGCAATCTTTCAAGTTTACCCACCTTACAAGTGTTAACGGTGGGCTTCTTCGGGACCCCGAGCTTCTGTTACACGAAATTAGTTAGTTTCAAACAAGAGCCGTTGGTTTTGGACGCACGAAGTGGTCCTACTGTTAAGGACGCTTTCTGCCTGGCGCATATCACCGGGGATGTGAAACTAAATTAATGCGGTAAACAGGCGGCTGCTTGCAATTACTTAGTCGAACTAGAGCATTTTGACACCAGCCGGCCCAACATAAAGTTAAAGTTAGATTTCTTGATAACCACAAGATCGGGTCTAATCGCGGAGTCTTCTTTCAGCAAACCCGATAAACCTATCGCAATCCCCCCTGTTCTTCTGGATTCAACAGAAAGCTTGGACCCCGTAGCCAGAGCTTCATCTCCTTGCTCAAGGCCACTGATAATCCATTAGACGCAACATTGGCCGGATTGAATTCTGAAGACGCATGCCTCTAACGGTGGACGGAAGTGGGGCTATGGATGAACCTTAGACAACTGGCAACGATGGTTGTGATACGCGGTGATTTGTTCTGTAGTTATTGCAACACTTGCGGAATCTGTCCACAACACAACAATGTTTGTTGGAATTTTCAACTCACGAATCAAGAAGTACATAAGCTCGGAGGACAAGACGGCGGCCGCGAGCTGCAGCTTTGGTATCATAATTAGCTTCTTTCGGGTCACCTTAAATTTACATACCAGAAAGCCGTATTGAATACCGTTATTCGGGAAAACCACCCTGAGATGGCATACTGCTCCGTAATCGACTTCTGGCGTATCAGGGAACATGCCCTTCGACAGGGTTCATTGAAGGAAGTTCATGAACCATGCATCTGAGAAGCACCTCGCTGTCTATGGATTCGATATCGTTCAGTCAACCTGCTCAGCGCACCCGATCGCACACCTTTACACCGGAGTCCAAGCCGATACCTTGCTGACAAAGGTCTTGCAACAACCTGCGAACCGACAACAATATTGGAGCCGCTACCTCCAAGGGATCGTATAACGAAGCTGCACAACTCAATGTTCCTCTTCCAGTGTAACTGATGTAAGAGATGATATGAAACTAGAGGCAGTCGTCTGTCACACGCCGCCTCACTCACATTGCTCGCTAGTATTCAAAACTGCGGTGTTCAAGACTCCGGGAGTCATTAAGTTTTTCCTCATTGAATAAATCTTCAATGACTTCACTACAGTTTAATATCCACCAGATGAGTGTAAACCTACACGGCCGCAGCATACCTTGAAGTTCATCTACCAGAGCTCTGCCTTCGGATAATGGATCGGATGACGTTAGGTAATCATCCACGCAGAAGTTTTCTTTTACTACAGTCGCAGTCATGGGCAGAAACTTCTGCTGACTGACCACAGCTATTTTTGCGGTGCTAAACTAACACAAACTGGCGACGATGTCGCTCGGAAGAAGTTGACATTCAGGCCGTGAGTATCCGGCTGCCCTTCGAGGAAATCAGAAACTCACCGAAGAAAACCTAACGCACCTCTGTCAAGACAGAAGTCTCACCCGCAGAAACACCTCTCAGTGTCAGCGGAGGCTGCTACCGATTATTCGCGAAAACGCATAAGTACTGCGGACAAACGTATTCAGGTCCGGACCCCGAAATAAGGTTTTGTTAGGGCACACTCGGTGTTCAGCGGCCCAATCAAATACTATTCGTACATTACAAGGTTTATTCGGGTTAAGTACAAGATAGTGTGGAACCACCACCTCCGTGTCTTAGTTGTAACACTCTCATTTATGTGACTTCCTGATATGCCTAGTATCACAGCCGCCCAACCAGCGCTTAGCCTTGAGTCTTGAGTTAACCTTCTCTCCAGTGCGGCAAGACACTTCTCAGCCACCTTTTAGACGTGCGATGCTTAACCATCTTGTCTCTGCAACAAGCCTATCTCATAATAACCATCCTTGAGTATTACATTAAATTCAGTCAGAGTTAATGCTTGTCTGTCCCTCACAGAAAGTTCTTTGTCTTCCCAGTTGCTTCCGTCAGTAAAATCTGACTCACACACCCATCGACGAGGCCTGACGTCTTCCGGCGAGGTTCACATAACACTCATTTCTGCCTATGGTACAACATGGACCGTGCAGACACCGGTCGAAAGTGGTTTTACTCGCATAAGGTTAACTGCTACTGCCCAGTAACTGTCCCAATACTCTGTGCTTCAACGATGTCGCATACTATCAGAAATTCTATTCCGTTGACGGTTGAGCTCCTGAAAGAACTACCCTTCAGGCGATTCAACTTATCCACTCTATGTTGTTGGGCGACATCATTCTGCGTCAGCGGCAACCGTTTCAACGTATAAACCGGCTATGACAGAATGCCCCTGGCACAAAGGTTGCAACGCAAATGATACTTCATTGTATGGTGTTGCGCAAGTTCCATACATGCTACGGGACATCATTTGGCAAGGCCGTCCGTGCAAATCAGTTGCCCTTGCGATAAATTCATCGAGCACCGTAGTGTCAGACCCATTATCTGAGAAGACGTATGCCGGTACCGATGTTTTTAGACTATCCAATCTGATCGGGACAAACCCTAGACACACGCCGTTCAAGTTAGACGTGGAGCCGCACTAGGATAACTCTACCTTCATCTCCGTACTCAGTTCAGGCTTGTTTTCATTAACCGATTTATTACCGCGTCGACCACAATACGAGATGGCACACGGTATCTGCGCCCTACAGGTTCGCCACATGGTTTGCTCTCAAACAAACAATGAAGCGTCCAATATTCTTCAGCAGTGCTTTCCGTTGCTTCAAAGATTGACTGTTGAATCAACCACAGTCTAATATATCGTGGTTGATCTTACTAACTGGATAATGCAAGTTCACCCCCCCACAAGGTATACCCACTTCAGCGCTGCATCTCGAGTACCTGACTTCAGAAGGTCCGAAGGACGTTAGGCTTCCGGACAGTCGTCTTCTGAATATTTGACAGGAACCGACGTCCGTTTGGTTTTGATATGGCCCGAAAGTGCTCTCGGCGGACGACTACAGATTTCTCATATTCTGTGAACAAATAGCCCAGTTTTCGGAATCCACGAGGTTCACTGGATGGTTTATTGTCCAGTGGTCTTAGTAAGTTATTTCACCCAAGGCTATGCAACCTCTTCATTTGTCCGGTACTGTTATGGTGTCGTGGTGAAAGCGAAATAAATAAGTAGTGTAACCGGCTCACTGGGACATGTCTTCCGATGATGTGTAGTAAGGTGGACGTGTCTCGTCCGTCCCTAGGGCAAGCCGCCATAAACGTCTTTCAAATTTCTTTTTGTAGAGCTTCATCAAAGCAGGAAGTAGACATGTTGCTATATGTTAACATTTCCTTTACTATCATCAGTCGCAAACGTAAAACATGCGTTGTACACATCACACAAATAAAGACAAACAGGGAACTAGACACGCCTACAAGCAGACCAATTACTATGTAATCATGACCTTGGCAACCCGACAGGTTGTCTCAACAACATTTGTTCACACAACGTCGGCTGGTAAGTTCGGAGAAGCATCGCTTCACAGAAAACTGACGACTTGGAGTTTCGGTTGCGGAACAGTGTCTTGAATGCGTTCGCTGGGTCAACTTGGTGACCTGTTGTCATAAGGTGTTTAGCAATCGACGAGGTAGGATTTCGAGCCGTCAGTGAACTAAATTGAGAACGATGAGCCATCTGTTGTTTCAACCACTTCGGAATGTGCTCGGCGATTCACTGTGATAGTTGTCGATCTTTTCTACTTGGGTAAGCGTCACTGCAACTGCAAGTGAACTGGTACACAATGTGGGAGACAGAACAATTTGACAAACTGCGTTCGCGCTGGCGAAGAACTAGTTCTCTGGTGATTTGAAATAAGCACAACTGAGCAGCCGCATATGTTAGCGCCAAAGCAGACATCAATTTTTGCCTCACATCGTTGGCTAGATGGTCACCCCTGAATGGCAAGAATAAGAAAACCTCCTTCTTTTGAGCCGTTAGTATGGGATAAGTGCCCTTCTTCACCGTATTATGAGCCTCAATGAACTTATCGGGGTATCCATTCGTCACTAAAGATTTTCTCAGCAACTCCTGCTCTGTCTGCAGAGTATCTGGGGTGCAAATACTCCTGGCTCTGTGAAATAGTGTTCTAACCAAACCCCGCTTGTACGTAATGGCAGCAAAACCGGAAAACTGAGGATATCGACCCCCCATGTCGCAGGAGGTGCTGAGGCAAACTTTACTAGGGAATGGATACCCCAGTCAAGACAAAGGCATAGTGGTGGTTGTTTATCGTTCACATTCTTGGACCACACCCGATTGCGACGCGTCTGTTGAAAGTCTAAAAGACTCCCCAGGATTTCGACGTTTTTCTGCGCTTGCTCATTATGGGTGACATTTGTGAGCCCACATAATACTGATCACCGGCGTCCTGTTTCAAGTGTGAAGACGGACTTTCGGCTTGTTCGTCAATGGTGATACAGCGAAAGGCGTGAACAGAGCATTGCAGCACAAGGAAGCTGTGACTTCTGTATAAATCCTCTCTTTGTTAGATCCATGTAACACAAACAACAGTCATCCGGTGGATTGAGTTGCCATCAGACCACCACCTTGACAAACTGATCATTCGTTAATGGCTTTTGATATTAGCCGCCAATGACTACAACAAGTGGCAGTAGTTGTGCAGTTTGAAACTCCAATCAGGCTGGCCAACGACCTAAGAGACTACCTTGGTTATCTCTCCCTTAATTGGAATCCTGTCGACCTGAATTACTTTCCATTTTGAAACACAATTCAAAAGACGGTCGAGTTACTAGCACGCATGCTAGTTGCAGAACGTGATTTCCCCAACTTTCGCCGTTTGGAAAAATATTTTCCAGCAAACCCCGGCTTCGGTAGCTCGATATCTGTTGCAGAAATTGAAATCGAGGAATTCTGCTTCACGGGTTGATTTACGTTTGTTTAAATTGACCATTAATTGAAAACGACGTTGTCGCACATCTTTTTCGAAATTCATTATGGCTGCTGTGACGGTGGTGGGTTACGTGTGATGATGTCGATAAAAGGATGCTGGAGTAATGTTCAATGTGTTATATTATTATTTTCTTCCATTCATCACTTTATTGTTTTGCTTGTATTCTAAATTGTAGGAAATGGATTATTTTGCGACTTTCAAGGAGATGTTTGAGAATCAT
>LUCH01007240.1:0-10824 GCA_013368495.1 Paragonimus heterotremus
AGGTTAGGAAGCGGGTGTTTGGCGCTGATTGTCAAACAAGTTCTTTCGTTGAATCATGACGTTTGCACACGTTTAGGTGGTTAGGTCATGTACTAAGGATATCGGCTAATCGTTTGCCACATCGAGCACTGTTTGCCGACGCTGCGGCCTATTGGCGCAGAGTGCGAGGTGGACAGATGATGATTTGGCGTGGAGAAATGAAGTCGTTCACCAAAAGGGTTGGTCACTGTAGATCGGGTTCGTCTCCCGGGCTGGAGCCCTCGCGACTCATAGAGTCGGTGGCTTGAAAGGTTAGGTGAGACGGCGGCTAACCGAGTTCAGTGGCGTGAATGTTGTTGTTGTTTGGCGGAGTTGTCTGTGAAATGAGTGCACTTAATGACGCGGGTCAGTGAGAGCCGTAAGGAAACTTTCTTGCTGATGTTGCCTTACTTTCACTTACAGCTCGGTTGTTTGTTTGCAAGGTGTAGGCACCTTGATATCGAATGTTTGAATATAAACGTAGCCAGTTTTAGTAGTTATGTCCCCTTCCCATCCCTTTCTTTTTTTCTCTCCCTACACAGAGTTTGCTTTTTCTTTCCTTCATGTCTGTGTGGCAGTTAAGCATCAGTGTGAACCACTGATGTGTTGTTGTCTATGATTATGATGTTGATCACAACTGTAACAGCCGATCGACACTGTCAGTACACCTCGCCTGGACACCAAACATGTCACTTGCACGCTTCTCTGGGGCAAAACGACGACAATTACAATGATGTCCAAGTGTTTGATTTGTCCCAGAAGATCAAAGAGGATATCCCAGGAGGCGTCCCTGAGGGTTAGCGAAGTATCGCTTGCTGCGGAATATGCAGATATGACAAACAACGTGGTTCTGGTTTGTGTTGACAGACTTCAACCGGAGCACTGTGTGGCAGTACATAAGCGACCGTCCACTGGGATCCAACTAAACAAACTTGGAAGCTCAGTGTAATCCCTACTTCACCTTGATCGCGAGAGTTTGGCCTCATCGTCACCAGAGACATTGAGAGAGAAAAAAAAACCCTGGTCCATGGCATTATTCACATGTATACAATGAAGTGGAAATCGGGTGCATCGCGAACAGACCGAGCACAGAACCACACAGAAACACTCTCCCGACTGGGAAGTGACAAACTAACACACAAGTAAGATCATATTGTATTAGAAATTAGCGATCAAGTGTAGTCGAGAAAATAGGGGGCGGACATCCAATCATGATGCCCAGGAGCAAACAATACAGATAGAAAGAGGGAGAGCCAAGAGTTAGTAGAAACATTTGTATGCAGCCGCCGCCAGTAGAATGAAACCAAAAGGAACGAGCAATCCGGTCCAGGGACTAGAAAGGAAAATTAAAAAAAGAAACAGGGAAGGAAAAAAATGAAAAACAGAATGGTCTAGGCAGAATAAACTACAAATAAGATGCGAGCACACTGAATGGTAAAGCGTGATTGAAGGTGACAACAGCTAACGATTGTGCTTAGCGATAGATAGGACTGCTATCTGAACCGCCAGTCATACCTACCGATGATAACAATATCCATTCCAGTGAACAGTACCTCATTTATTGTTCTATCCGTTTAAACTGAGGTATCACGGAACATTAAAAAATATGTTGTACTCTCACAAAAGAGCTTCGCTACCTTCGGCTGTGTTCCTTTTGGTTAGTCATTTGAGGCTTCAGAGAAACAGAGTAAGAATAGGAATGTTCATGCGTACTTCACGGATGAGAGCAAGACATTTTGTACAACAACAATGTCGTCATCACCATTGTCACATACAGCAATACAGCAGTGGTTCGGACTGATGTTTAACTGTCACAACAATGCCCTAAAAGATAACAGAACAGGGTCATATGTAGCTGGAGTATAGACGGCACAAGCCTCGTAGTTTAACATGACAGACTGTACTGATGACTTTCGTATGGTTCCAAATACTTCACCAAACGTGAATTATCCTTCTGAGTTCATATTGTTCAAATGTAATGACGTTAAATCATTAAGCAAAAAGTCGCGGGTGTAAGCCCGATGATTGTGAATGAAGCTGCCAAGATTCGTAAAATTTGGCGGTATCCAGTCTATGTATGACATCGTATGTTACATAGCATCGAACAATATCACATAAAATTTGAAACACTAGTTTTAACTACTGATCATTTTGATTGCTGGATGATTGTCTCTTCGTAAACTCAGTCTGCTTCGCGCAATCTGATCTGCATAACCGATTTTACATTATCACTTCCGAAAGATTTTAAGTCCGTAGCGACTATAATAATTAATATTTTTGATAGTCCCATTCACTTGTACACTGTTGATGATTTTGGTTTTTCTCACCCACCTTTGTTTTAGTTAAACTATTCTTTTGGTAATATCCATCCCGGGGCTACAATTACAACTCGCTCCGTGCCTCACTAGCTTGACGTGCTTTCTCTGTACAATCTATTTGCTAGGGTCGTTACAAATACACGAGGGTCAACGCACTAAGTCCTTGTTTATCATTGTCGACTGGTTTTCGATAATGACTACAGACTGGGTATTATTCTGTTGGACCAGTTCCAACTATTGGCGAGCCCGACGACAACTGGCCAATTCAATGGGTATGCGTCTCCTGTTTGTACCAGAAAATAATAATAACACAAAATAAATAAATATCTGTCAGTGAATTACCAATAAGTGGGTAATTCTACGGTGTGTGTGTGTGGATGTGCCGTGCATACACACTTTGATTAGCCTAGCACTCAACAAACAACATTGTGTTGGATATACATGCGCAAATCAGGGTCACCACAATATAAACAGTACAAAGTAAATAAGCGGTTTTTGGGTCATGCGTTGTGCACAGATTGACAAATTAGGATGCGTTTCACATATTTACGATTGAAGAGATCGGTCCGTTAGCTGAAGTGTGACGAACAAAGAAAGCCAGACATAAACAGGAAAGAATCAGAAAAACAACCGTACTGACTGTTGATAATGGAAGAATTAGTCACACAAATTACGATCGTAAGTCTCATACCTGACAATCTTGAATATGTACGTTTGTGTGTGGGATAAGGTGGATGAATACATTCAGCTCAAGTATGACCCCATAGAGCACAAAACTTATCTAAAGCACATGAAGAAATCTTTATTTCACAGTGAGGAATGTGACGTCGTTCCTGTAAGTGAACGAATGATTCTATGACTGACCAATGCATGTGACTGATTGAAACAGCGGTGAACTTGATAGCTTGAATTGATAGCATGGGTTGTTCGGTTGTTCGTCGAGTTTGGCTTTTGAACTGCAGAAGCCTCATTACCAAACAAGACAACAACCATGGTGCGCAGATGCACCCGCGTTGAAGTTAGTGAACTTTCACAGACGTACGCCATCATGTGCAACAGCGTGACCTGTTGATATAAAATCTGACTGATTTTCTCTTGCGGCTCGTTGGCCAATGGTTGCGTCAACCTTTGAAATTCGGTACGATTGGTTACTTACCACAATCAAAATTTCACCATTAACGTTGAAACCCCTAGGCACTTTAACTGGTGACAGAACGCTCATAAAACCACAACGGCAAGCTTGGCAAACAACCAAACACCAAGACCAATGATGAGCAAAAGACATTCTGCAGTTCACCCTAATTGATTTACTACAAACCCCGGAATCACTGGGGTGACAGACTACTAGCCTGGTTGTAGTTGAACAGAAAATGAGAAATAACAAACGAAATAGTCAGCATGAACTTGGGGAAAGTACACGCGTAGATATATCAATAGAGATCACCCAAGCGACCTCAAAACGTTACCAGAAGAGACGTCAAAAATTCATCTGTAAACATTAAAAGCGATAAAAAAAGACATCTACCAACAGTTAACGACTACAAAGGATGTGGATGATTAAACACCTAGGACGGATTGCAAACTAGTAAAACCTCGTAAGTTCACCGATAACAAACGTAACAAAATGTTGTTAGCCAGACGGGCGGTGTTGACGTGACGACCAATACATAATACACTTAAGTGGAGAGCTTGCTAGTGAAGGCAACCACACCCAAATCGAAGAGGATTGGGTAATAAGGGTGTGGCGTAACCTCACAGTCAACGATTGACTTAGATGCGTCCGAAGCCAGAATTAGGCCTGCAATTTGATTGTAAATGAATATAAATGACGACATAGTATGTTGGTACAGTTCAAGTAAACGGGTCAGTTCGCCAGATACTGATACCGATTACGAATACACGAGTTCTAAAGATGATAACTGAATGGTTAACGTGTAACATTAGCCAATACACGAGGACAGTACATAAATCTTTGCAGACTCATCCCCGTCAAATATGAAAAATCGGCTCTCATGATGTATAAAAATGAGTTAAGAATACGCTCTCAGGAAAAATCTACAAATCAATGGTGCTAAACCTCCAAGAAACTGATAACTTTCTCACGCCACTCATCAGAGAACGGAGAAAAAAATAGTTCGTCCAAAATCGTTTATCAAGGAGGCTTTATAGAGATCAGACTAAACCAGAGCCCCATCAAGGCATCTTTGACGGACACGTATGTAGCAAAGTGATAGCAACAAGGTTGAAACCCATGCATAGAGTAACTTTTAGCTCCGGTTAGTTACTACATACACAAGCTTTCTAGAGGCTACCAAAACAGACGCTAGTAGAATATGAAAGGATCAACGAGGCAGAGGTCAATGTGCATACTTGCTTACATAGGTGTCGCTTGCTCAGTTGTGGCTTTCGCGATCACCCAAACCGCCGACTAAAAACGCTACCCAAGATATCAGTGGCGCGCCTGCATTCAGACCATTTCTAGTTCTTCCACGTGAAATTGTGCTATCAATTTTCATCCTTTACTACAAATTTTTCTTCCTCTAGGTTACTCAAGTCACCGTTGCGATCAATGGTGGACTAGGACAGATCACCTCCTGATCACGTGTATGGGCCGTTATGAATGAATAAATAAATGAAGTACCACCGACGATACGAATCCATGTCAACATTTTTCCCTCAACAACAACATCTTTCTGCTACCACGCTAATTGTACATAACCATCAACAACAATAAGCTGCTAAACAGAGCTGGTGAACAAGTTCCATATAATTAGAAAAGAAATACGCTCTAGTGTAAAAACAAAACAACGGGTGCTCCTTAATTCACAAAAATATCCAGTCAAAACTGAGTCATAATCAAGGGCGGATTCGGTCTTGGGTGAGTGAACAAGTTTCCTCTTCACTACCAATATCCTGCGACTCTTACACTTCGCACTGTCTAGTGGTTCGTCTCAGAAGA
Organism: Paragonimus heterotremus; assembly: GCA_013368495.1. Lineage (NCBI taxonomy): Eukaryota > Metazoa > Platyhelminthes > Trematoda > Plagiorchiida > Troglotrematidae > Paragonimus > Paragonimus heterotremus. Next base: position 5,296 of record LUCH01007240.1, read on the forward strand.
CACAGGCATCGGTGGTCAGAGGCATCAATACATTTGACACTTCCCACATGTTGCAATCATTGAGTAAAATTATCCTAATTGTGGTCTTACAAGTGAAATCCTTACGTTTGGGTCAGATATTCTTTAGACGCCGAATCTGCCCCCAAATTGGTGAGGATTGTCCCAGCCTATGGAACGCGGGTTCTAATTCTACCACCACCACTACCACCACCACCACCCCCACATTGTTGCCATACGAGACAGTCCACTGAATTTATATGCCGGTCAACAACTTCCATTGTGAAACTAACGTTTGTCCTTATATGGAAGAGGCACTTTGCATTTGAAGCTAGGAAGCCTACCTCAAAGGGCAGCGTATTACAAATAATATCTGGAATGTGGGCCTCATTCAAATTGTCAAACAGCAAAACACCATAATTCAGATGGATCGCTTTTCTACCCGGTAGGATGTCAGTACTTGGCGTCCGTAAAAACAGTGGAGAACCCTAGATTAGTTCGTCTATCACGAGAGAAAACAATCCTGGAAGACATTGGCTTTAACGTGAAATCTGACAGTTACCTGTAAACCTTAGCATGAAATAGTATCTTAAGGTGAAATGCCGAATACGTATTCATACTTAACTGGTAGACGTCTGTGTTTGCTTGGACCCAAAAAACGTAGACCAATTCCCACCAACCGAACACATTTTCTTAACCGAAGAATACAGTGAAGGTAAGCATAAAGTAAACATGACGTAACTCCACAGCTAGAGGAGGAGAAAGTTTGACCTCTAATTGTACACTCAAAACAGAAACCCATCAGTGTCGTCCTAACAACTGTTTTCCAGACTGCAATTAATCAACGCAACAAGATGGATGCCCAATTAAGACATCATCATCACAGACAGCAAGACATCAGTGGTTCACACTGATGCTTAACTGCCACACAACCACGAAGAAGAAACAAACCCTGCTTAGGAAGTGAGAAGAAAAAGGGAAGAGGGGAGAGGACCTAGTCACTAAAAATAGCTACGTCTACGTTCAAACATACAATATCAAGGCGCCTACACCTTGCAAACAAACAACCGAGCTGTAAGTGAAAGTGAGCAATTAAGACATATGTCAAGGTATTCGCTTTGTACACTGACCAAGGTTGAGAAAGTATACTGTTGTGAACAACCGATGGAATGGGTCAGTTAGATTAGCCTTTCATAGTACGAGAGACTGAATCATGAAAGGGCGCTAACGACGAAAGTTAGGTTCAGGCACTGACGGAAGTCTTCCCACTCAATACAGCTGATTGCCATGTTGGTATAAGTAGGCAAAACTTGATAGCTTTAGAACCATCCGAAAAATGGTTAGCAGCCCGACAATCCGAAGGAATTTACGATGGAGACGTGAGAGATGATGAATTTCGAACCAATTTGGATTGATTCGTCCAATGGAAAGAGTAACCACCCATCCGATTAAGTCGTTCCCATGTGATGTAAAACGATTAGTAGTTTACTAACAAAAATGTTATAAAAATACACCATGTACGTGGTCGGAAAAGGGGACAGGACCAAAAAACGTTCGGAAAAGGATGATGAGTCTAAAAAGGTTCAATATACTCGAGTTAGAGCCTTCATAAATGCCTCATTAACTACTCTGAAGTGACAACCTGAATTCGTTCAGACCAACAGTGTCCAAACGCACGCGGTATTAAAAGCCTAAAAGTAGACCGGGGAGACACAACGGAATTCGGAGGACAACTGAGTCATTCCTCAGTCCACGGAGTTGATCTTTCTAACTGGTAACTTTCCCCTTTTAACCTTTTTGGACCTCACTGCGACCTCACATCTACTAGAATCTACTGTCTCTGTGGCGCCGAGAGTGGCACCTACTTCATGTCATGTTAGATCGGGTCCAACGATAGAGGAAGTATAAGAAGGCTAGGCTACTAAGCCCACACTTTAAGCATGGTTGACAGGTCTGTTGTACCGTGAGTCAGGTCAGTCTTTCAATTTCCAATCACTGTGATCAAAGCGATAAGCCGACAGATGAAACAACAATGGGCAATGGCACGGTCTGAGTGAGCGTATGTGCACAGCAAATACCTAATGAAGAATGAAGAAAATGAAAGCTCAATTCACAGAAAAGTATCCTAAATTTCAATATTCCAGAAGCAACATAAAGCGGACGCAGTGTTCCAGATAGGGGTAGTTGACAGCATAACCGTAATGAAGTGCAGACACTGAAAGTGTACACATTTAGGACTTTATAGGTGACTACAAAACTAAATCACGACAACTCGTAAGTTACGTTTTTCTGCAGAAGGCGGGGGAGATGGTGTAATTATTCGCTGTGGCACGTATGTCGATTTATGTAACTTTAGTCGTGCAAAATACAAAGATACTACCGGGGTGTGGTCGCTAAAGCTAGCTACTATGGTACCGGAAGTTATGCGAAAAGTACCAGAAGTTGAGGATAGGGAGGGTACTTGAGGATAGTGAAGGAAAGGTCAGCAATCGTATGTTTCCTGTTGGTAATCCCACTGGATGCAGCAGACAGAGCGATGGGGTTTATATTGCTCAGCGGTTGATACAGTACGAGAGGAAAATGACAGCTGTATGTAGAACAGAATAGGGCTAGGATGAGTAAGATTCCCAATCAAAGGTTGTACAAGCCAGTAAATGAATAGTAGTAGAATACTACTAGCACCGTTTATTCTAAATATGAACCAGCTTTTTTCTCATTCCACGCTGGAGTCTCGGAAGATAACAGTTTGTGAGTTATCTAATGATTCGTAAGTCAGACATGGTTCAGACCTTTATAATCGATATTACCTACCTTGCAGAAACATGGCTTCAGGATTCCCGCGCAGTGCTAGATTTCCAATATCCGTCGGCTGCTTCATTCTGTCAATGTGGATATTACACCATCCGGTTTAGCCCAGTGGGTAAACCAGATAAGCCAGCTGTCAGTGCGTATACATCTAACCTCCTTGAGAAGGTTTTTACACGTTAGCTGCATGCGGACAATTACTAAGAGCGTCCACTATGCATTTACACAGCTAATACGGTAAGACCATATTAAATAACCGGTGTGTGCAGTATACCAGAGGGGAAAAGAATATGTGAACCAAACGAGAGGGATCCAAAAGGAGAAGTTACACCGATGCATACAGAGATTCTCAACACGAACGCTACTGACTTCTGTTCATCCCTATATCAAAAAGCGCCCAAACACAGTCCTGTGAATGTCAGCCTATAAGCTGCAGATGCCTCGATTAAGCGAGATTCATCGTCGTTGCCTTCATATTCTGAACTAAATTCATCATCATTATCGCAACGGCCTTCGACCTGACAAAAAGGTACTGTGACTCCAGCCACCGCTCACCTCAACAGTGATGTGGAATATCTTAGAAGAGAACGTTATAAGAAGGTTGAAAACGATAGAAGATTAGGCGGGAGAGTTAGAAATGGTATGTATGCAGGTACGCCATTGATTGCGATATACCGCCATCTCGGGTAACGTCTCCAACCAGCGATTTGAGTGATCACGAGGACCCCACTCAAGCAAGTGACACCTGTCCACTTTGCTCAGCGAAGCAGTCAGCGTCTTCACATCTCATGACCACGTTGTTGCTTGACCACCATGTAGTCTCATCTAACTGTTGGTGGTCTCAGTATATAAGGCTCGGTACGGTAAACACTCAGCTTGTATATAAAGTAAGTGACGCAACCCCCGCAAGCTGTGCAACATGATTAATTGACCAACTGACCGCGCACCCCGAGCTTGTTGCTCACGCGATCAATCCACTTAATGTGAACTATTTGGAGGAGACAACGATGGTCAAATACAGCAAGCCTGTTGATATCTTCCTTGCGAACAGATCACGTTTCCGAACCATAGAGCAAAACAGAACGTACACAAGCATTATATACACTTCCTTTTAGCGACAACCGAACGTCTTTGCGACACCACAGACAACGCAGGTTGGCAAAGACAACTCGTGCCTTTGCTATCCCCGCTGATATCTCATCAGCAATAGTACAAACTGATGAGGTCGTGTTACCCAAGTATGTAAAACTGACCACAGTCTCAAGCGGATTACCTGTAATGAAGAAGGTAGGAGTGGAAACGCACCAGTCTTGAAGCAGCACCTTACACTTTGAAGGTGTAAAGTGCACTCCATACAGACCAGAATGGTCATTCAACTTGTGCAGTATGGTCTGCATGTCTTCGACCGAGAGGCCGAGCAAGACAATGTCATCCGCATACTACAGACCGGTCAACCGAGTGCCAGGAAGAAGTAGGTGGAATAGAACCCATACGAATATTGGTAACTTCAATGTCATCCACACATCGATAAATCGCGCTCGCCTCGATATGTTGATTCACCTTGCATTCCATATGGGTGACAAAAATGCCCATGAGGATTGGACCTAGAGGATTTCCTATAGCCACTCCATCGATCTGTGTGAAACTTCCTTGAAATCGTAGCTGAACATTCGGTGTACACAGGTATGGTAGATGTTCTAATTCAAACAGCGGGATAGGAAGCGATATTTTTTTCAGCTTACGTAAGCGCATAAAAATCGCACAGTTTCACATACGGGCACATTAGTGAACAGTGAATCAATATCCAGCGATACCATCAGTTTTCTGCAAGTCATTCAATTCGAAGCCGTCCTTTGAAACATATTTGGCTAGCTGCCGTCTAATTGGTTCTAACATTATAATAATCCACTTCGCGAGTTTGTGCTGAGGTGAGCTGCACATCGCCAAAATTGGCCTGAGCGGAATATCTGGTTTGTGAGAGTTGGTAGGCCCTAAAGCTGAGGCGTTTGCGAACCAACCGGTTATTCATTCCTCTAGTACTGCTGATTCATCAAGTTTGGCCTCTGAATTCTGTAGGATCTTCCAGAATCGTCTACGGAATAGTAATGCGCTTGACAGAAATCAAATTTCCCCCTTAATAATGAGAAATACGGAAAATCCCGGCCCCGAGTTTAACGCGAATCTCCCAGAGGTTTCCACCCAAGTCAAATCAAAAGATAAATACAAGAAGCCACTTTATTCCCCTTCAAAACATGTCCAATGGGGAGGAAAATACAGGGTATTTATAAGAAGCGTGCTGATCTACAAACGGTCTGGAATCAGGAGATCGAAGGCCAGTTACTTGAAATAGTAGTTGACGCCACTGTGCGTGTCAGATTAAAATTCGAACAGTTAAAAACAGAGATTACTTCCGGATTGTTCTGGGAAATTCCGCTCATTTTGATCAAGCAAAATCGTCTTCCCAAAGAAGGAGGCGGGTTAAAACGAAGCCACGTTTCGGCAAAATAGCTGACATGGATTACAGTGGAATCTACCATGACTGGCTTGCGAATACTTAAATATCATCCTCAACATCAACAACATCACAGACAGCAATACAACAGTGGTTCACACTGATGCTTAACTGCCACATAGACATGAAGGAAAGAAAAAGCAAACTCTGTGTAGGGAGAGAAAAAAAGAAAGGGATGGGAAGGGGACATAACTACTAAAACTGGCTACGTTTAT
>LUCH01007241.1:5293-25208 GCA_013368495.1 Paragonimus heterotremus
AATTTACAATAACACGAGTGCGTTTTTTATAGCAAACAACTAGAGGGGTTGATAATCAATAAGCGGGTCAGGATAGATCATTAAGTCCAGGGAAGGGTCAAGTTCACGAACAGTTGTTTCTGAACGCAAAGAGCTGGCTTGAGTCGGTTGATTGCTACTGCTTCGGCAAACCGTAAGAGTCTTGGGTTAGAATGACTCAACAGGACTCTGAATGAACTGACGAGTCAATATGAAATGCATGCATCTACCATTGTTCGAGTTCTTACTGCTTTGTTCAGTCTCAGTATTGTCAACAAGCGAGTGTGGCTGAAATTTGGCATGTGGTAATTGAGTCGTGCACAATGTGGTTGTCTCATACCGAAGTAGTCGGAGTTGTAAACTCGGTCATGGCAAGAAAAGCACAGCCGATCAGGTCTAGAAAGATTGGAACTCCAGAGTAACGTTTCTTTTCAAAATCGTGTATGTGAGATGTCTGTGGAAATGAGGAAGGTGGGGGCGATGGTTAGTGAAGTCCAGTTCGAAAGCAGGTATTAAGAGTATATATCAGTAGTAAGTTTTGGTGAGCAATTGTTATGGGAAAACCAACCGTGGTTTGCGTAAATCCAAACGTTTGGCGATTACGCCCGTCTTCCAGTTCATACTGCGCTCGCCTGTAAGACATCCACAGAAACATTCATCGTCTGTCCATTCGTCACTGTTACCGCAGTGATTAATCGACATTGGCAGCTAGATATGAGCATCGAAGCATACACGTTGACACAAACGTATTCTGATTTGAATTTCTCATGGCAGCAAACAGAATGCCAGATGCCAGTATCGACTGCCTGTCACCTAAGATCGGAGATGCACGTTTCGTTTTATGGCAGCAGGATGTTTACTTTGGATCGGATCTTCAAATTTATGTTATACGTCTTCTACACTCCAATGTTTTGGGTACATGAAACCAGTTGCTTTCAAGTGACCTTCGCTTGGCCAACTTATTAAGTAGTGCTCAATTTTCCAACGTCGACATTTGGGTGTAACGTCTGATTGAGCGTTCATCTGGATCAAGTGTACTCACATCTCAACAGTGTTTCTGGGCGTTAGTCCTATTAGAAAAGCAACAGGTCTGTTAAAGTAGTAAAGGCGTCTCCTCCAGCCTATCTGTTGCCTGCCACATTGAACCTTTGAACTTTGTCAGTTTGAATGTAAATCTTGATGTAGCATCCAGAGTACAGAGATCAGTGCGCGTTGTCTATTATATTTGTACCAACGCAGTTAGGGCGTGGCTTCAAGTTCTCAGTGGAAGCACTTACATATAAAAACCACGGACATGGTCTAATTACAGTGTTGTCCACCTGAAGCCTTCTGAAGATGACGAGTTGGTACTTGTTGATGTTGGGGCTTGCAGTCCTGATTCCAAGCGCAATGGGTAACCCTAAAAGTAAGTGTCGCTTGGAATATACTTCCAAGAGTGATTATTCGTGATGATGTTAATGACCAGTTATATATTATTTTTTCATTCTACTTCTGTGAAAACAACCGCGCTCTTTTGTTTATTTGTCCATGGTAACTAAGAACGTTAGTTTCTCTAACAGTTAATCTGGTTAAATGCTTGATCATTTTTAAAAATACACCGACAAGGTAGACCTAAGCAGCAGTACAACTCAAACAATTGATCAAAATTGACCGTAAAAAACATTTGATTCCAGACTGGTGAAATTCGGGCCATTATTCAACTCTGCCGTGATTGGTGAAACACGGGGATATAATCCCTAGACCATCTGTTTTTCATGCAAATATTTCCCCGTGAGATTATCCAAATGCTTTCTTTTGTAATTTAGAAGTAAAGTTCGGTGAGTGATTCTTCCGCAAAAATCTTTTATCCACCAACTTTTTCGCGTGTCTGTTTTTCAGACCCACACAATTTTTGTGTAAAAGAGACCTAACTGCGAAATTGTTAAATCCAATCACCGTCAGTTACACCATACCAAGGGGCGATACAGTGCTCTCCCAGCTGATTAACGAAGTCTCGTTCAGGCATTCTGTTTCTCTCGTTAGTTCCGGTTTGTTCAGAGTCCAGATTTTTCTTTCTGATTTGTCAGTTGTAAATGATCCGCCATGCTATACTAGATTTCTGTACTTACACGTTTATTAAAATAGCATAAAACCAGTACTCAAGCACAAAATGCAAGAAATAGAAAACTGTAGGTTTAAATGAAGTGAACAATAACAACCTCGACAATGATCAATCGATAAGAACACACATTTGGTTGTCAATGATGTCCACTTCGTTTCAGTCGAATATGGTTTGTATGGTTGAACTAACAGTCGAATACGCAATCGAACGTCAATCTATGTCGCTACGGCTGATAGTCTTTGTCTGAACGTCTTGAGGTAGCCTACAGGAATCTTCTAGACTGCACGTAAAACCCTCACAGCGTCATAAACGTTGTTACAAAAGCTGATCAGATTGACCTTTAGTCATTTCATGTGGTAATCTCTACTATGCATTCCTGGTGGGTCGGTTGATCTATGAACGTACACTGCCACGTACCATTAGGAGACTTGACATGCAAGTTCGGCTGGTTTTCGACAGAAGGTTTGTTTTTTAAGTTCAATGTCATTAGGGGACTCGATCAACCAGTCAAGTTTTGTTGCCACCAGGACGATAAGTATAATATTCACACGAGCCTAACAACTTAGATTTTCTTAAATAAAATCGGTACCGAATGTTAAATAGATTGATGTGGATTTGTGCTTCATTGTATGTAAGCAATCTCCAAAATAAAATCGAATGACGTAGAGCACGTGAGATGAAACTCAAAGTGCGCTTCATTTATTACCTTGAAAAGGCTGAATATGAACAACTCTACTCAGATAACCTGATATTTTAATTATTTTGATTAGATTTTCTTTCGGAGTTCGATATTAATGAAACGGATAACTTGTTCCGCACCAACAAATTGTTAGAAAAGAGAGTTATTTGTAATTCTTCGTGTCAAATCAAATAGGCTCTTGCTTTCAGAGTTCTGTAAACTGTGCATGGAGGTTGATTGTTTTTGATGGTAATCATGGAATAGTGTGTGTTGACCATTTTGACTGTTAGCAACAGAACTAGTTGTTTTTGCATTCAAATCGCCACAGCTTGTAAACGTTTTTGAAGTCATTCTTGATACTTCGATTTCTGATGCGCCGTGAATCGAATATACGAGTTCTGGTAGATTCGCGTTGGTTATTACAATAAGTTATATCTAACTCTCAGAAATTGTTCCAGACCGCATGTCCAGAAGTATTCCAGCTATTTCAAATACAACCTGTCTCCGGTAACTGTTTCACATACAGTGAAACTGAACCTACTCCGAATATAAGGCATCGATCTGCCACTTTGTTGACCGACCTTTTATGTCAGTTTTCATTCAGCAGTTGTCAGCTGCCCAGTCTGTTCACTCTCGGTTTGCCGCATTGGTCCGATTAGCGTGTTCCTCAGTAAACTGAGTCGAGCTGATTGATTGTCCGAATTAGTCTTACTAATGGACTATTGGACCGTCAACCATTTCAACACACTATCGAAGTTAACCATTCTCACTAAATGACGGCTGTACATTCAGCTCGTCCTTGAGTACTGTCAGTGACTGAGCACTGAATGTATGTCCTTGCACAGAATGTAGTGCATAATTTGGCTACTTTAGTTTGATGCCTCAGTTGAAAATGGATAATTGTCCCCGCAGACTCAGCCGTATTATTTCAAGTGATTAAATATTTAAACTTACTTTTCACTCCAAATTCTTGAAAAGCATTTAAAAAAAATGGATGCAGTCAATTCATTGGGTTATTTGTTTCAGAGAAAATAAAAGGTTAGTCACTTGGTTCATTTTGTTGTGGACGAATACTGGATCAAGTCAATTCAGAACAGACTGAAATGTTACTACCTATATTTTAACTTAAGTTTAGAAATTTCAAGATATTTTATTCAGTTAGTGTGACAAGGAGTTCATCTCTTGTATGTGTCACGCTTAGAAGCCACTAATGACCTCTAAATCACCGGAAATAGCACAAACACTACCGATTTATGATATACAGTCTATTAGTCAAAGTTTTTGCGAACTACAGCTAAATCCGATTGTGTCTGAGAGCAGAACTAGTGATAAAGTGTGACTGAAGTTTGACTTATAATGACCTACTCCCAGGGAAAAATATCCGTGACTGCCTTAATGTAAAGTGGTTTCTAGGTAACGACGTAGCGAACAATCAATTCCGATAGTTCTTCCTCAAGTCAACACAACTATATAAGATTCATCAAATCGTCATAAGACAGAGCGCAGGAAAACAAGAAGTGACTGTTCGCGAGTGGCAATAAAGGCTAATGCTAGACTACTCATACACTAATTGGTTAGGCCCATGCCGAACGTTGAGTGGATGTTACATCACACGTTCAGGGTCCAATGGTTGTGTGGTTAAATTGGATGTAATTGATCTGTGGCCACGGAAGTTGCAAGGACTGAACACAGATTAGGGTTGCGTAGTCTAATGACAATCGATTCGGCGTTGAGGCCAGAATAAGCTGGCGGACTGTTTTCGGTTGTGTTGACAACTCTGTAGACAACCCGGAATGCTTTGCTGATGTTTATGTGAGGGTTGGTGTCAGCTAGATGTGCAACAATGGTGCTGGTAATTGATTTTCGATAACCGGTTCCGATCCAAGCTGGATGATGTTCCTTGATCTCTTCTGGCAAGTGTCTAGTTGTACGACCAACATATTCTGCAACACAACAGCAGCATGAAAATGAATTCACGAACACTGACTGGTCGTGGACTGATAGCTTGTCTCTCAGACTCAGTCTTATCACCGACAGTGTTGTAAACCAACTTCTTCAGGTTGCGGCTGGAAAGTAACGTCTAAGTGACCGGTACATGCAGCGGTTAAACTGGGGAACATTAAGGTTAGACACCAACACCGGGGCCCCCTCGATGTCACTTCGTTATTCACGAATTTTCCGTTGGTGGAAATAATTAACTTTTTGTGTGAACAGATTGAACACCCCGAAAGCACGTTCGGATTGCAAAAATCAGACCTAAACGAACCATTTTTACGGTGCGCCCTCACTGTTGAGTTTTTGTTCAACGGTGAGCTGTGTCGACAATCGAATGGAGTAGCAATGGGATCCACTTTAGGTCCATTACTGGCAGACGTATTCATGGGCAAATTATAATCCCAACTTCACCCGATTATTCAGAGACTTCATACGTACCGCTGAAATATGTGTCGTTATATAGCCACGAGATGAGTTAAAAACCATCCTTCCGATTTTTAGTGCAACACACCTCACCGTGCTTCACCTCAGAAGAGGAATCTAACACCAACTTCCATTTCTTAGATGTCAAATTGATGAGACATCGAGACGGTACATGGTGTAGGTTGGTATAACGTAAACCTACATGGATAGCTTTCGTTTGAGAAATTTTAAACATTCAATTAACTTTATCCAGTTCATTAAGACGACAAGATACAAGCATTTCGTTTATTCTCATCAATCGATTACACAAAACGTTCGGTTATACAGGTTAAGCGCTTGGCGACTAAACAATAAAATGAACAAACATCAGATGAGAGTAATCAGGTTTCACTGCCACGGTAACGAAATTGATTGCATCAGCACCTTTTCCAACGAAGGGTCGGTGCATGACGTTTGATTAACAGTACCTTGGGGAACGCAAACAGCCTGGGGTTGCGGTTAGGCAATAGGACCATGAACGAAGCGAGGGGCGTTAAGCGCATGACCTGTTGCGATTACATGTTTCGCGATCGAAGGCGTCGAATTTCTGTTTGAGTGTTGGCATGCTGACCTGTGTTGAGTCATTGAGTGCACTAGCCACTTGGGGATATGCTCCGCCTTCCTTTGTCGTAAGTTTCGGTCTGTTCTGCTAATGTATGAATCACTGCAACTGCAAGTGAACTGGCATGTAACATGAGAAGAAGAGTTATCTGAAAAAGAACGATCAGGTTAGTGGCCTAACCGCAACCGTAGGCTGTTGGCGTTCCTCAAGGTACTGTTGATCAAACGTCACGCACCGACCCTGCGTTGACAAAAGATGCTAACGCAATCAATTTCGTTACCGTGGCAGTGAAACCTGATTACTCTCATCTGATGTTCGTTCATCTCACTGTTTAGTCGCCATGCGCTTAACCTGTATAACCGACTGTTTTATGTAATCGATTGATGATAATAAACGAAACGCTTGCATCTCGCAATCTATGTCTTCTCGCCGTCTTCATGAACTACATGGATGGGTCGATATACTTATTTCAACAGTTTTGTGCCCCTTGAACCGAAACAAAATCTAGCCCAAGGCCTGGCAACTAGAGTAAGAAAGATTTGTTCGGATGATGCAGTAGAACAAAAACTGAGAACAGTTCAAAACGTATTGTTAAAGTGGATTTCCTCAGACACAACGGTTACACTGCAATTTTTGAGATTTCGCGTCATCGTTGAGTTTGAAATGCAGTTATCGATCAGTCGATACTTGGATGGCCTGTACATAACTGTCAAGAAACTGTGCCGAGTGCCAGATGGTATGAACTCAAATCAGAATTTGGAGTTATGGGACTGTTTGCATGGACTATTTGTTGGATAGATGAGACACATTTCAATTTGTTGCGTACGAGGTCAATGAGACGTTCAATAAAAGGAACGAGAACATACGTCTCTGTAACAAATAGCCGAGGTCGTAATCTTCACTTGATTGGTGCTGTGACGTTAAGCTCGATAGTAGGTTATACGACGAGGCAGGAGGCATACAACAGCAACGATTGCAGGGGCTGGCTACGAACCCTGCTAGATCAGATGAAGATCAGCACACCCATGTCAGACATTGTGCTAATATGCGACAACGCACCGTGTCACACTGACCTGGAAAGTGCATCTACTGAGGAGTTATATAATGGAGGACAACTCTTACGACTAGCAACCCTAGTCGCCCATGCTGAACCCAAATGAGAACGTCTGCAGCATGGTGAAAGCAAGAGTTAAAAAGCAACTACAGGTGCACCACGAGACAATAATAAACGGGGATCCTCAGGATGTGCAAATTCAACAGGAGTAGAGAATGGGGGCTCTGGAAAGAGCAGTCATCTTTACTATGTGCGGGAGCCATTGCACTAACTTTGTTGGTCATGCCAACGATGTTGTATGCAAACGATGAATGGTAAAACGATGAGGTCATAACCGTAAACGCCCATTTTCTCAGTGAACAAAGAATGCTCTATTCAAACCAGCCACCAATTGATTTTGCGCTTCCTACTTTTTGGAAGCTAGCCCTGATTAAACTAATACATGGCTTATGAGTGTGCCTAGATTATGTAACATTTTTGTTGTTGTTTGGGCTGTTAAGAGCAACCGAGCTATCAGGATACTTTACGCGTTGGAAATGTCTGTGCGACGGAAAACAGTGCTTAGCAGGTTTAAAAACTAGCATGATTGACGGGCAAAATTAACCCGAAACATGGTCAGTTGTTGGCAATTCCTATTCATCCGTATTGATCTACAAACTCTACTGAGTTTTGATAAATGGCGGGAGGATGTCACCGAACGAAGTTCATATTACGTTGCTACCTCCTAACGGTAGATTAAATAAAACATTTGTGACTGCCATGGCCAGAGTTACCCGAACAACACCAGTTGACCTATTGTGTCACTCGGACGTAAACGTTGGAGTGGGAATCGTTTACCAACAAGGAATAGAGAAAACCCATTACATGCCTTTCGTTACACAAGAACATGTTGTTCTACCGTTATGAGGTTCCACGTAATATGAAATTCTTTCGGTGACATCCCCCACCTTGTGGTCACCGGATGATCGTTATGGTCGATAACTCCATTTCAAACTCAAACTTGACGCGCAATCTCAAAAACTGCAGTGTATCCGTTGAGTCTACGAAAATCCACTCCAACAACATAGCGATCTTAAAATCTGACGGAATCTTGTTTTCATGTCCTTTGCGAGGCTGAGCTTCATAACTGATGAAGTCCACATGAAGCCACTTGTGAGCGGTATTACACTTGACTCCTTTCAGAAAGGCAACCATGCGCCCATCATCGCCCTTTCCAAACGCTTCGATAGTATGTCTGCGTGTTTCGGGACTGATGCCAGTGTAATGACATCCGTCAGTCATGTATACAAGAAGACTAATGAAAATATTCTCACAAACCGATTCACTCTCACATTACGGCTTGAAGTCTACCACAACCATAAACCTCACTTCTATTGGACGTCAGACCCACGGAAACTCCTAACGACTCGTAACCCTATACCTACCAAAAGAATCAATACGGTCCGCAGTTTGATGAATTATTAGGGACAGGATCAGGTGATCTGTGCTCCACTTTGATCGCTAACCCCGTTCTCATTAAGCAAAGCCGTTGTCACCCCTCGAATCACCCGTACAACGTCCGCGGCCAATGTAGCCAACGCGAAGTGCTCTAATTAAGAATGGTTGTCCATTCCGGTCAGTTGAACCAATCACGTTCTTGCCGTCACGTTCAAGATTCTAACGTAGACATTCTAATGCACCAAAGTGATTTGCTTTTGCATGAAATGGAAAATCTTGTGCCTAAAATGGAAACATGTATGTTAGGAGGTTTAGATTTAGGTTTTATTTTCACTCGCGAACAATCACTTCTTGTTCTCTTACGCCCTGTCTTATAACGAGTTGGTGAAACCTACGAAATTGTGCTGAATTGAGAAAGAACTATCGGAAACAATTGTTTGTCACATCGTTACTTTGGATTCCTAATGTTTACTTTTCGAAAGTGGCGGGCTGGAAATCTGTGTGGATGCGGAAGCTGCGATCAATTGTAGGTGGTGTTCTACATGACAGTAATTTTTCCTGTTATTGGAATTTTTCGACAGTTTCCAGGTGTTTCGTTATTTTAGCCAAAATGATAGGTTCTGATTGTGGAGTTAGCAAACTGCATCCCTTTCGTTTTCTCTTGAGGCTATCAAACAAGCTTGGGTTACATCTTTATCGTAAAGTACCCTTCGTCACAAACCAAGTGAAACAACTTCACTATTTTCGTATACTTATTGGACTACTTGCTTGATGTTGTTCATTTGACAAGTAATCGTCAGTGACAAAATATTTTCCATTTCAATGTCTACAAATATAGCTGAGATGCAAGGTAATTTAAACATGTGTTCATTCCATAATGGCTCCAGCTACCTGTCAATTATTGCAGACCGTATTTTGCATGTTGCAAGTAAACAGTAAGAAGTAAAGTGTACTCGTGCATTTCATCCTGGTCGCTCAACATTCAGGTCTCAAAACAGAGGGTAAGTACCGCTAGATGGCATTACTTATACAAAGGTGTGCTCAAATTACAAGCGTTTAGAAAAGCGAAATTAGACCGCAACACTGAAGTTATAATCCTTGCCGGTGGATCGGGTTTTATTGAGGTATTACGACAATTACGATAGTATCGATCAGAGTTCCATAACACACAAAAAACATTGAAATGTATTGCAAAATTCAGTTGACAGGAAAACATTTTTGTTTGCAAGCACTCTCAGTATGGGACGCCTGTTGGCAATGTACGTTGCACTCAACAAGTTCACTGAACGATGAGGTCGAAGTGGGCTACAGGAAAGTGAATATACTGAGTTCATTCCACACATCCCTAAGCCTCGCAACTGATAGCAAATACGAATTGGAGCAATTAAAACGTGCTGACTTTTAGAGTAGCGTCTACAAAAGCGATGACTAATATAAGTACTATGGATCAATTCTGCATGAAATTTCGGCGAGTTATTCTGTCCTCTCAAGTCGACACTCCAACAACTACGATTGAATGGTTTGAGGTCCAGTTACTGCGGCTATTCAATAAAACGAAAGGAATACAAAATAAGTTGATAGAACAGATCTGATTCCCTACTTTTGTTGGTGTGATCATACCCAGAGTACTCTTGAAACCTCAGGATTGCATCTGGCCGTTTCCGGTTACTCTCATCAGGTACACCCAATAAAGAAGAGTTCGGTCGACGTTACATATACTAGTTCACTCCTCCGTTTTAATTGTATATTCCTGATAAGAATGACTGAAACGGACTTTTCGTAAATTCAACTCATGTAAGGTTTAGGATGCCAGGCTAATCACCGTGATATCATTCAACAGAGCATACACGTTTATTTATATATATATGTAAACATGTAATATGCCGTAATGAGATCTAACAAACTAGTTCACACTTGAATACATTACTGTAGGTATTTGGTTTCTCTGCGCTGGTGGTTAGGTAGACATCAATACGCATTTGTAGTCTGTTTACAACGCCGCAAATATGATTTGCGTCGCGGTAACATTATGTGTTCGCTACGGCTACGTGTGTCTTCAATAATTAGTGGCTTTCACAGTCAAACCGCTGTTGCCCAATCAATATGTTCTTATTTAGGCTCATCAGGTATAGACAGTCCGAGTGACAAGAATCCGCCCTAGAAGTTGATGGTCTTATGCGTTCGCAAACCAAACTCATTGATATCGTCTTTGAAAGAGTGAATACTACCGACATTAACTTGTTTACACGCTTATGCACTGGGAGAAGGCAGTCTAACATCCGATTGTCAGTTTGAACTGATTACACAACCTGTCATGACTTGCCTCATTGTTACGGTGAACAAACGACTACGGGCTTCAGCTTGTCACGTGAAAGGTAGCAGTTAAATGTATGATCGGACTACCTCTGCCTGGTTAGTCAAAACAAAGTGGCAGTCGGTCGACTATCGTGAGCTATGAATAAGCCTTAATTTGCCGCTTGATTGAAACCGTTTCCCAACACTTTCGATAGTTTTGCTCATTCTAACGTTCCCTATATGCGGACGACACGTCTGCTCTAATAGATACTAGCTTGTCACATGTAACGTTGGGAAATAAAGCATTTAGTTTACTAGAAATAATTAAATATCTGGTCGTGTTTTAACCGGATGCGAGTTTAGTCTCCGATAGTTCACCTACACAAGGAGCTACTGTCAAATTGACCAAACTATAACCTTCCATTACTATCACCAATGGACGTTAAGTAACTGAATGTTAGCTATTTCAACAGGAAGAATTAATTTGTCAGGATTTTGCTGACCGATTAGTGTATATTATTTATGTAATAAGAACATACAATTGTTATATTACTTATTAACAAACAGTCGGTTTCTTCAAAACTAGACTGCAATACTTGCAATTTTCGGACGAATTTCACATGTTCCTCCTTATGGTTTTTATGACCAACATTCTTGTAACTTATTCCATGCATTTTCGATCCACAAATGTTTACCAAAAATTAGTGGATGAGATGACTAATGCACGTAAGTATTTTACACTACATGCTGTCAATGATAAAACGACGGATTAGACTGAATTTAAGGGTTCGCATCAGTTGACCTTAGCAGACGGTCGGGCACAACTTGGAGGAAAACGTGCTTAATGTGTTCACGTCTTGTCCTCAAAGTATTTACAAATCTCATACACTGAATGACGTTCATCCGCGTACACCGGAAGTGATGGCTGATGCAATGTCAATTTCATCGATGAAAATTGGTCAATGACATCTAACTGGGGACTGACCGTTATATCGGCACCGCTCACTATGTGAATGGGACCTTTTATGAACACGAACGATATCATCGATTCCATCGATGGTTAAATAACCGATTCAGATTTGAATGAAGAAAGTGAGCTAGTAATATTGAATCTGATTTTCTAAGGCAGAATATTGTGGAAAGCGATTTAATTTCATTGATCGAAGGCACAATAAGTACTGCAACTACTAACAAGTAACTTCACGTTCACTTAGTTAGAAATGTTTTGGCTGGTAACTGTTTTGGTTGGTTTGCATGGAACTTGATCATAATCTTCACATAGCACCCGTTATGCATAATTGCTATGTAGTTTTACGCTGACGGTTGGAGACATCGAACTATGGAACAATAGACAACTGATGACTCGCAACAGTTACTGAATATGGACATTGAAGGCTTAAATACTTTTTCAAGTAGCAAGCACATAACAAATACTTAATTTCTAAACATTTCCTAGATATAATCAGTTACCATACTGTAAATTCGATTCACAATAGATGAATCGGTATTCACAATGTCGTCATTCAAAGTGACTTGGAAAGTGTTTAGTAACTACAGTTCAGAAAATGCTTGAATTGATTGTGAAAACGCACAAAGTGAACAGTTCAGTCCGTTTTTCTAACTATACTTATCAAACAAACTTTCAACGGAGAATGATACAAAGTTGGTACAAATATTTGTGTGGCCTCACTATTTTATTTGCAACCCGTGAATGTTTTAATTTTTTCCAACGGTTTCCTTGACTCATAATAATTACAACGATAATCAGTTCGACATGATAAGTGCAGTATTATGATGCGGTTTTGGTCTACGGTAAATTTTAACAGATGAATGTAAACCCGAATGCAACTAGTTTTTGGGTATCGACTAGTATTAAGGTATTCCAATGATTAGTTGCGAAACGTGCCTGAACCACCACTCTCCAATACAGGCTGCTAACGAGACAGACCGCATCGGCTTCCCATAAACTTCGTGAAGCCCGAGTAATTCCTTTGGCTACGAAATGATTTTGCACAGAGCTAATAAATTGTGCTACGCTCGTCTCAGCTGAGAACTGATATTCCACTGAGTATATAGCAGACAGTCAGAAATCACATGTGTGCAGTTAGTCGAGATATGTGCAACGCAGTCTAAATTATAGTGTCCAATTTTATAACGAATTCACAATTTCCGTCTTTGTACACGCACCAAATATAGAAGAACTACAGCAAGGTAAGTCTTTGGGTTGTCTTTGTTCAGATCCGTTCCCAGTTTCGTATGTGCTTACTCTAGATGATCCGCGTAATGCGGGTAACTTGAACAGTCGACCGGCCGTTCTCACAGCAACAGCGTTAAGTATGTTGCATTTGCAAAAACGGCAAACAGGTAAGATTTATAAAATAACGACCTGATTGTGTTAAATCAGAATGTGTTTGAGAGAGACTCGTTTGTAAAAGACCACTTATGGCGATGTCCATTGCCGCGACATGGTTTGGTTGTTATGAAATGCTGTTGGTATATATGAACGAATCATCCAAAATTGCGTTTTTTCCGGTCAAGCTTCAAATACAACAAAATTCCTTAACTCACTGTACATTCTTCTTGTTTTACATTGCTCCCCCTCTTTTTGACAGGAAAATATACAAATTGCATCTGATGCATATGCGTGGTTTGAAAAGACGTATTGTAATAATGTGCTGGAATGACTGCTATAAATGACGCGGTTCCCTCACCGGTGTCACACAGATTCCACAGGCCCCACTTTTCGGTGATCGGCTCAGACAATTTACAGAAGTCTTGCTCACAGGTTGATCGTGTTACTTAGCGATTGATATATTATGGTTACCCAAAACTGCCTCTAAAATGGCTTGTTAAAAATCAGAACAGTTCGGCAGTCCTATTAACGCCAGTCATCACATTGCAAGTCTATACAATCGTAAAGATTGATCCGAACGTACGATTTGTGTTAGATTTCTTATCGTTCTGTTCAGTATGCATCATTAAAAATATGGCGTAATAACAACTGACGTTTATTGGCAAGGTGTACACTTCTTACCCCGTAGGCCATGCATTGTAGTTTAAGTTCGACCGTTTCATTGACTACTACGCTGGCTTTGAGTTGAAGGTTTAGCAATCGGTTATTTGCTGATGACCACATGGATATCTTTGTCACAGAAGTGACAATTTACATTATGGTCAAGCATTGACAGCAGGTCAACTTATGTGCCTAACGTGTCGTATCATGGTTCCATCGGACGGAATTCACGAGGGAAAGATTGTTTCCATGACGAACTTGTGGTTTGACCTCGATAGAGGTCAGTAAATCAGAACATAACGTCATTCGAGAGGCACTGTTGTGAATCAGTTTCTGGATTCGTCTCCATTTTAGTAATCTGGGCCAAATTTCGCACAAGGCATATTGGTAATTCTGAAACCACACGTGACGCTACTTGGGGGCTGTTTCTTTTACCAGGACCAGAAAATATCAGTAGATGAAGCCCAATTTAAAAACAGTCACGCCAGAGTGAGCGCCGACAACGCGTAAAGCCCCAGAATGACAAAAATGACTGGACGCCTATCTGTTTCAGCAAGGAACATGAAGTTGACGTGGTCATTTAGATGACGTGTTAAAATGGTTGCATAGTTTTCAACACAACTATCGGTTATGAACTGGAGACGTTCCGTAGTGCGAATTTGGACGTCATAAAAATGCGAAGATGGAATTATGCATAGGCGGCTCATTTTTTACCGTATAAATAAGATATGATAGTCGATGCAACATGAACTACATGTTTGCTTCGATGAGCCGCCATTTTAAGAGGTCGCGAATAAAAGAAAGGCGTTGCGAACGTGTTAAAGTCCGGAAGGATTCGGTGAGTATAAAATGTCCCTCAAGTAAAAACAGTAAGTTTATCACCCCCGCTTCAGTCGGTGTCACCGAAATCAAGTAGTCATTTGTTAACTCTGTCAAACTCATTAGCCCCTATCTGTGTTCACTGGCTTATGAACGTCTACCTTGTCGAAGAAAACTACTTGATTAGAACAAAACATTTTGCGGCTGCACCAATCTATGTACTCATCAAATGTAGGGTATAATTCGAAGACAGACGTGTGTCTCACTAATGTTAGAGTTTGTACGTTTATTTCTGCCTCATGTGTAAGTGTTTGATACTTGTTTATTGGTGACTTACTGATCTATGGTGAAACCTACATTTACGACAACAGTTTGCAGAGTGACACAATCGTTGATTCTCAGTTGTCTTAAATCATACCTCCGTGGTTAATGCTACTATATGATCTGATGCGTTTATCGACAGACTGTGTATTATTCCCTGAATAACTACCGTTTTCAATAATCACAAGAATGCTCCGAAATCTTGTTTATTTTAAAATATGATGCCGTAGAGTTAACAGAACGAAGGTGAAGAATCTTGAAGAGTAAATAGTGTTTAATCAGGCGAATGACAGCTGTTAGATGAATGAAGCGCATCCGCTTGTTCCAGTGTTAATACGAATATGCCAACAGCAGGTTGTAATGTATGCTTGTGTTCACTTAATCATTTCAGTGCAAGTGAAAATGTTCAACAGTAAGCTTTCGATGTTGTTACTTATTTTTTTCAGAAAATAATTATAAACATGAAGTTTGGTAATGTCATATTAGAGGTAAAACAGTGTCCAGTTATGATGCATCAAAAAGGTTCCATACAAGGGGGTCAATAACTAAAACAGTGACACACAATTCTTGTGCTTCTTTTCGGAAAGGGCTGATTTGAATGGCAATTGTGAGTGATGCTCAACTTACGTCGACTAAACATTATTACGCTCACCAGGGTTGGGTCGAGCTCCAAGCGTTTTGAAGAAGTGCCGCTCTTTATCAAGTTGGATGCACTCAACTTATCCAGATTACGGATAAAGTGAAGCAGACGAGTCCAACTGGATTAAAATGCTTACTTTACTGTTGATTTTCCCATATTCAGTACGACAACCAAAGTTGACCATTTTGAGTAATATGGTGGTTTATGGTTACAAAATACAAAACTTAATGGCTAATCATTTAACTGGTACTGCACCGGCAATTATAAATTCGAGACCGAAATAGCAGCGCACCGCAACTGAATCCTTTTTGCTAATCACTCCACCGAAACACAACTAACTAGACTGTCCACGTATTCAGTAGTTCGTTCACATCGTCTTCTGTCTGTTCATAATGTATCATGAATTCGACAAATAGAGCTTGTAGAACAAACGTTTGCTTACAATAAGTTACTGAAGAACACAGGCAAAATCGTACATTTCATGTCATCATCCCCATGCTGATGACAATCCCACATTCTTGTTGACGGCCAACCGAAGTCATAAGTTTCAATCGTAATTGCTAAGCAAACTTGGTTTCTATTTTGTAAAAACTGATGGATGTCAAAAAAGCCGTGAAATCTTTGCAACCAAAGTACCTCACTGGCAAATTGGGCAACTGTGATGACATCCATTTGTGAAAAAATATTTTGGTCCATTTTTATGGAAAAATATAGTTATGAAACAGTTGGAAACTTCACACAAAGTGGGGTCTGGTTTGTCCGGCTCATAATTGGCGAACTGTTTTTATAGCCTAAAATTGTGGCGAACTTGATTATGAATTTGGATCACCACACAAACTTAAATCAGTTCTTGCAGCATGCGCCAACACAGACAGCAACAACTATTAACCAGTTGAAAACAGCAGAGATAGTTACCGTCTAAAAATTTTCCATTAGGACGCAAACACAAGGAATAGAAGACGAAATCATTTCGGTTAAACAAAAAGCAGATGCACGAGAATTAGAATACAATCTGAAAACATGAACAGTTTCCTGTATCGCCAAATGGTCAACACTTTATGGAATGACTTTTCAAAACTGGGGTGTAATTACCAATTCATATATTATCATTATTCAGTCAGAAACGATGTGCAAACTTTTGGTAAGTATAACAAATTCCAAGTTATCTACACGGATTCTGTAAATTACAACATCAGGTGTAAAATGTCTATCAGAATAAACCACAAAACTTCTATTCAGTAATTGATTCGACATACTTCAGCCCAAATTGATGCATGCTTCATATCTCCCCTCGAATTCATCGGCATTGCACTTGAGTGTCAGACCCAAACGTGAAATACGTATTTTTTTGTTACTGTAACTCCTATGCAAAACACAACCTCAGTGATCGGAAGTGTGTCACGATGGTGACGTCACATTTATGAACATAGCCAAATCCACGACGAACTTGCTTGGGATTGACGAATACTTGTGTACGATATTGAACAATTATAACAAAACGTTTCACGTTTGTACTAAATTATTCGGAAAGCGACGATGGTGTCTACTGGTAAGTAGTGGAAAAGAAATAAACTTATCATGAATTTTCTAGTATTATGCAAATGAACTTGAAGAGGCTTTTCCGATTGAGCAGTAGACAATTTCGGAAAGTATACAACATTAAAAAGCGAATATTGGATAATGAATATGATAAACTTGATAAAAATACCACTGATTTCGAAGAACATATGAATTCATTATACATATAATTGTCTACATTAACGTGTTAACGAAATCCATCATCAGCTGACTGTGAACTCAGGGGCACAACTAACACCCCCGGAGTAGTGAATTAACGACAACATCGTTCGATCCCCCCCACGCATTTTGGGCAAAATCGGTAAGTGCAAACTGGACATAGAACAACAGGCGTGCGGATAACAGAAGTTTGGTTACTGTTTGTCAGGGTTGCAAAGGCCGTATGTGTCAGTTTGTAAGATTTGTGCAAAGGTGTCATAGTGAGCATGCGTTTTAAAAATACTTAAGTCAGCGCGCAACGGTCGTGAATTAACATTAAAGCTGTGTCGAGCCGGTGGCAGGAAGTCAATGAAATATATATCCGTTTCTATGAAACTGGCACGGTGATCTGAGAATTTAATTGTGGATGGTGCTACAAAATTTCACTTAGTATTACACATTACACAACAGAATGTTGCCGAAAATATACAAATACTTAAGCTACGTTAAGATGTGCAATGCGGCAATTAAGTGAATAATGTCACAATGTTTTGAAATTAATGTGTGTGACTATTCGTGACTACTTAATAGTTTGCATTGGTGCTTTAAGATCGAGATAACAAACCACAAAGTGCAGGTGAGTTATCATATATAAAAACTATAAAGAGATCGTTTTCACTGTCAGTCCGTAGACGTGTGGAAAATCATGCCAACTTGACCAGGTCAAGCAAGGAATTATATGAGCTTTAACAATCATTCAGCCACCGAGATAATGAAAAAAGTAATTTGCAGAAACATTTCAGAATATGACATGGACATATACAATAATTACCACTGTAATATGCATGATGTCTAAAGAGACATCCGAAGGTGAACACCACAAAAAACAATGGAAAAATAAAACTGACGATAAAACGAACAACAAAATGATACACACTTAACACGATTAGAAAATATTGAAAGGAAGTCATGAAATGGAAGTAAAATTAAGGCGAAACCAACATAAGAACAAGAGAATAATATGGATGTGAGACAAATACAGAATAGGTCAACATAATTTCTTCATTAAAACGTGGCCCCAGTTCTATTCACGTCTGTGAAAACGCTATGTATTACTGTTCAGTTATGGAAACATGAGACTCTGGTAAAGTGATGCTTTATGACAGGCCCTGACTGAAATATTCATGGGAATGCAATAGTTCCAATCAGCAGTGAGTGACATTAAGTTCGTCTAACTATCCGAACGTGAAATAGAGTTAATCGAATTACGCTGGCGAATACCTTCGATTGAAATATACACGTCATCAGTCAACCTTTCATTAGAGTCAATTCATTTCCAACAATTCCGGAGTGGTGACCTCGAGAGGCAGACGTTCACTTATCATATAGAGTGTGGAAGGAGATTTGTTGGATTGGGTTCTCATGACAAAAATGTAGACGTGAGAATAGTTCATCGACTCGACGGTGACGTTGAATATTCACCTCATCACGAACACAGTTGGAAGGCGGTTCACTCCAAAAACATGTTTCTGTTTGACTAAATAGAATAAATAATGTCCATTGTAACTTTGCCTCAGCAATTACCCTAAACTAACCCACGTGGGGCCGTCAATTTCATAAATGCTATCGCACTATCAAAATCAGATAATTGGCTCGACATTTGTCCTATTCCAGATATTGCACTGACTCCCGTGCCCAATGTCCGGTCTACTTGGCAGAAATAGTTGATTATTTCACGGCAGCCATAAATGACTGAAACAAGTTTACATGACATCAGAACGAAGAGAATTAAATTGAACTCCTCGTATTGTTTAGAACAATGCTACCAGAATAAGCATTCCATAATTGCAACAATTTATTTTCCACACAAGTTACTCAATCCTACACAAGAGTCTGTGTGTATGCTTCCACCTCATTCAATTGTTATCGGCTAATGTGTTCCATTTTTGTATAGGATCAGTCTGAGAATCCTCCTTGTGAAATTAACCTCATCGCGGAATCTGTCGGACCGTGTGCGGTGATCATGATCTTTGTGGAGTTCACTCTATGCAAGCCGTCAATCATTCAGTACTGATCATTGATTTTAACTGAGTGTATATATTTCCAAAGCTTAACCATAATCTGTCAATAACAACATACTTAAAGACGAGTTCAACAGGGACCACGAAGGAATAATTTCACTCAGTGCAAGCGTCGTTTGTTTTGCAAACACTGGTGGTGCAATAGTCGTGCAAGTGACTAAAATGTGAGCATTGAAAATAAAAGTACCGGCAGTAAAATTCAAGTGGACATCGATTTCTAGATCATAAATCATATTTGAATTATCTCACCGGAATTTCTTCGTTTAATATCAAGCGGATACACGTGATCCTTCGAAATTAAGTGAGTGTCCTATCTTTTTCAATGAGATGTATTATCCATTTGATGTTACATGATCAGACAAATATAAATGAGCAGCAGTCTCATTGGTGGGAATCGACCATTCTACTTATCGTAGATGAATACAAAGAACTTGGTTGATGATTTGGAAAACAGTCGATTAACACAATTGGTAGATGCGTGAATTGCGTGTTTCCACCATCAGTCACCAACATTTGGTCATGCTGAGAGGGGTAGATTAAGTGGAAAAAGAATGCCTGGACGTGAACAAAGTAGTATTGTGATATTTCACTCGCGTCTACAGTGTAGCCAATAGCAATGTGGTCAACATGTTTTCATCGTGAAATTGTGGCCACAGTTCCATTCACGTCTGTGGAAAAGCTATGTATTACTCCTGAGCTCTGATAAAAATGAGACTCGGTTA
>LUCH01007242.1:4922-28088 GCA_013368495.1 Paragonimus heterotremus
TTATTTGTCTGTCGTATATAACTTTCATGTTTAAAGTTTGCAGCTGATGAGAGTAAACGAAATGATAACATACCGCAATATATGTGTACTTTCTGCTCTGAAGAATTTGCTGAAGGGAACCCAGTGTTTTACGAACCCACATTGTAGCACAATCATAGAGCCGACCAAAGTTAAACAACCAACTCTGTTTTTACGTCGATGTGTACCGAAATTTTTGTGTAACTGATTGAAATGTTGTTGAACATCCGTTTATTGCCAATGGGCATATAAATAAACTTGTAACCAGTGACCTTGTTTATACCGTATGGAACCATTTCGGTACACCTAGTACCGGAATATGTTAATATGATGCAGCTCCTCCATTTCACTTATAAATCTAACTATAATGGTTTGCCGGGTTTGTTATACGTTAACCGAATCTGTTTGGATTCCCGCTATTTCAATTTTAATGTATACACCTCTAATCCTTCATACCCTAGCCACAACTGACACCTTACTTGTTCACCTGTCTACCTGGTAATTCGCAAGAGTTACAGATAAGATTTAGCCAAATACTAAGGAGTAGCCAGTCTAACAACCGGACACCATCTTATTACAATGGAAAAGTTGACATTCCGAAACGCGTTCCAACCTTCCCAGTAAGTGAATGCTTACATTGTTGGAAAACCTGATATGACAATCCAATAACTGATGTTTCGTAAGAACATTTGCTAATGTCAGCATTCACGTTTAAAAAGTGAATAGTAATCCGAACAACACAGGACTATACTGGACTTATTCATTCGGCGGATATGCTCTACGTCAAACTGGGTACGTTCCATAGTAGACATTCAACTTAATTGGGTAAAATTGACTTGGATTGCATAACAGGAACCGGCGAAACTAGAATTTTCGAGTGTGTGGTGATAGAAAACTAGATAAATTAGACTATCAAATATTTAACTGTCACCAGACAGCTAGTATGTCAAGCTATAATGTAACTCGAAAAATGTTGTTTTACGGAGCTATTTACATGCTATCACATTTGAACGAACGTTTGACGGTCCCATCCGCCAAATCTCATGTAATAAACCAGGATTATCTGGAGCATGCAATGTCCTCCATTGCCGAGACCGAGTGTCAGCAACATGTTGCTACAAATCAACACTTGGTTTCAAATGACGCGACTGGTTAATTAAACCTCAAGCGCCGGTATAACCACATGACAATTTAAAGTGTTTACGTCATACAGTGAGGGGTAGTTGTTGTTGGTGAACCATCTACATGGCAGTACGAATGGATTCAATGTCATGCACAGGAAAAATTAATTTCATATTTGTCTCTTTGCCAAAGGAAGTGTTATCAAAAATAGCAACCCAGACTATGTAATGAGTAGAAGTTGGATGAAACGAACTTCCAGCGAACAGATCAAACCTGGTAAGTTCTCGTCTTTGGTTGGCACATTTGTGTGAAGTTAGGTGACGACTATGAGGTTGTTTGTAAAAACTTTGCGTAAAGATCAAATTAATGAGATATGTGAATGAAATGATTTCGCACAAATCAAACACACATACACGTTGCACTATTAGCCAGTCGTGTGGAATACTTCTCGAAGGCTACCCTGCCTGCCAACCAAGAACAAAAATCCACGAAGTTTGGCCCCGCATAACCTAGTGAGATCGAAACATTGACTCAGAGCACGTGTTAAGCGTCATTCACCGAGTCCCAGTCATCTTACTGCAAACGACAAAGAGTTGAATCTCGTATTTAGACGATGAGGTTCCATCTCGATCAAATCACCCTTATTTCTGTTCAAAGCCAGGTCGTTCAAACCCTGTAGGTCTCATGATCTAATACGATAGGCATTTTTCCACTGATTCCTCTGGTCTAGCAATGACTGCCAATGGCTTACTTCATTTGTGATTGTAACCACCTTGTAACATTATTAACCATTTTCTAGTCAAGGCCCACCCCAACTTATATTTTTTATCAGTAGCTTTCAGTTGTTAATAATTTTAAATGATTTTACTGGACGGTGTTGGGAGGCTATCAAGTACAGTCTGATAATAATGTGTATATGATCGGTGACAATGTGATTTCATCTCGTCAACCGTTCAGTTAGAACAAACAAGATAGTTAACGAAAGCGCACGCCAAAAACAGATGACCGAAATCAATTGTTGCCACCAATGAGTATGTTTAACATAGATCGTTATATTTTGTTCATACAGCACTGGTTGTCTTCATTTGATCGGCATGGCCTCACTAATGACCGAAAGTTTGAGGTTTGTTTGCCGTAGCCACTCTGTGAAAGACTTGGTGGGGTAGACGTTGTAACGAGTATGCAAGATGTGCCTTGAAACTGAGGACGCCCAGGTTTTCGCCCGGATGCTCGATTCAATTGTTTGTTCGCGTAATGCACGGAGTCAGTCAATTAGAATGATGTTTGGCCATTAGCGAAAATAAGCACCCATCTAACTATCATTACAACTGAAAGTGACCTGATAATCATGTGGGACAATATTTAGTTATGTGAACTCCGGCATTTTCATAATTAACTTCTTGAGCTGAAGAAAATAAGCTTAATTTTGCCGCAGGGTTTTTATGAATTACAGCTGACAGAGGCTGATAACGCACTAAAACGGACGAGCAGTCTCCCCTTATCTATTGAATGATAAATATTTTTAATTCTGACTGTGTCGACTGTGGATTTTCTCCTTTTCTTTCTGCAAAAAATGAATCAAAACTTCCGATAGTAGTAGTTGGCATGCGAAGTGGTGATTGAGAACAGTTCATTAGCTGTCGGGATTTGTCAAACAATGTTTTAGTGCGATGCCATCTTGAGTACAAACTTAGTGAATCATAGATATCAGTTGCTCGAAGTGACTGCAATAAATCAACCGTTAAAATGTGTCGTCTTGATACTTTGTAAAAGAAGAACGTATGAGAATGCTAAGTCACTATGCCATTGTCACAAACAATGAATAATTTTGAGTGTATCGTTAAAACATGGGATAAGATTTTGACGACCAATAAGAATGATAAAATATCAACGTTAGTAACTCTTACAGGGCAGTCACGGAATTGCTGCCAGAAATTTATTCTCTGATCGTTCCGAGGAAATTATCCGTCAGTGTCAGTGGTCTAGAGTATCTTCACTGGGTGCCCTGTCAGGTTGCCTAAAACCGATTCCTTAAAACTCAAATCGAATATTTTCCGATCACAAAAGAATGAGGTCCTCAATATATTGAGGGAGAGAGCATGCAACTCGAGACCATTTTTATTGACACATTATTGTTCTTGTTATTATTAATACTATACGACAGACATTTCAATATGGTTTTGATTTTGGGTATCACTGTTATCATAAGCATTCAAAAGTTCGGTGAGCACTTACAATGGTGAGGTATCTGTAACAATATCAGTGGTCCGTTTAGACTTCAGTATCGTACCAATCTGCGTTCTTACTTATCGTGTGAGATTTGTAATGGATCGAAAAACTGTTAACAAATGTACACGCTGCACTAAACCTTAGGGGCACAGCCTCATGGAAATCAAATTCACCAGATTAACCGACCTTCTGAAGTGCATTGAGCTAGTGTGTCGTTAAAGCTTCAACTGTTCACCTCCAATTGTGGATACCGTAAGCTGTACAAATGGACAGCGAATCTACTGATACCGTTACTAGACTCTGTGACTTGCTTCTGCTCGTAACAGCCATTTTTGACACATGTGTCAATAGAAGAAACCATAAAAGTTTATGAGTACTTCAATGTGAACAAGATTAGTAGGAAGGTTTCAGAAACCGGTCTGGAACCAACACTCTGCTGGTATGTAAGCCTAAAATAAACTCTGGTTTTCTTAACGAAGCCTGCAGTCAAATCGATGTTTCTGTAACGGGCAACTCACTAGGTTCAGTCGTACACAGTCGTTTCACCGTTTAACCATAAAATCAATTTACAGACAAACTGGACGATCTTGTGGTCAACCGGGATAACTAGACCAAATGAACCGTTCAAATCAAAACTTCTATTTCACTCAGCCAAGTGAGATCTATATTTGGATGTTGTCTGTAGATTTCACCCTAGTGAAGAAAACGGATGAATCAATCTACCCACCAATCTACCTAACGAGAACGTTGGCCAGTCATAACCTAATGTTTTGACAACTATGGTTCAATAGCACTCCAATGAGGATTGTTTCATGCACTGTACTGCCTGGCAAGACGGCTCTGTATTAACAACATTCTAGATGACGAATTGCTCCGACTAGACCAGAGAATTTGAGACAGTGTGTATTTAAAGAACTTTTACAAATTCAACAAGATTAGTGTACAAAGTTATTCATAACGTTTAAGCAGCAATTGTAAAACTTCATTTCGAAAGAGAAAATCTATTTAGAATAACTTTAGAACGTCCAAAAGAAGCACAGCATACCACTTATTCCTCTGTCATTTACTCTGGCCTTATGACTTCAGTTTGTAAAGCACCAGGAGCATACACAAGGGAACGGTACGCATGATTTTCAAGTAAGATTTAGGTGCTACAATGAATATTGAGTGTAAGACATTACCAAGGATAATAATTCTTTGAAGCAGATTCTCGGGGATTGTTCTCCGAATATTAATTGAAGAAGAATGTAACACACTCGTCATTCTCTACCAACAGCAAACGTAATACTGTGTAATATACCGTCAGTTTTCAGGCTATCCGGGAATCAACGACAATTAACCGGCTGCTATGACACCACTTCAGACGTGAATATTGCACGCAGATTTGAGTGAGGTGTTCACCAGATCGTGCCTATGGCACAGTAGTCAACACGGTTGCTTTATGAGATGCGTGGCCGGAGTACTAGTTCCGGCATTGGTAAGGTTATGCACCACTGATGAGCTCTAATAAGAACGATACTCGTGCTTATTGCTTGCTTTCAAGAGGGAGCAGACCGAAAAGTCTATGGGAATGTGACAGATGCGATCTGGGGCCTGTTAACCAGTGGTCTACAGATAAGAACTTTCTGGAAAAGTTAAAGAAATAGAATTTTTTATCGTTTTGAAGACAAATATTACGTCTGCCCTGGTGATTAGATCTGCCACTGTTTCCAACCTCACAATTGCTGTATTTCAAGCTTTCGTTATGCGATGGAGAATGAATGGTTAACCAAATCCATAACAATTCGACAAACTGTTCTCAAACGACCAGTTCAAAGCGTAAATGAAGGTAGTTGTTTTAATTTTCTTCCTTGTTCCGTGAAAGACAAACCCTATTCGAGTCACTCACGTGCGATAAACAAGTGTGCCTGTTTCCTGTGACAAAAACAAGAAGGTGTATGTGGTTATCTCAGTCTGGTCACCTGAGACAGCTTCATGATTTCAAAACAACCCATAATCGATCATACCATATGTTTACAATTCAAGCAAGAGTATGATCTTTTCTCGATTCTTTTCGTAACCTCATATATGCATCAGTTAACGGTCAATTGGAAAGTAATAACTCGCATCAACAGGAATGTGTTATTTAATAGCCAACTGCATTCCCACCCTAGAATGCGACAATTCGATATATACTGTACGGTGTGGTGGATGCTAACAACTTTTTCTGTCTCACCTCTGAAGTAACTGAAAACCATGAAAAATGCAGGTGCTGATAGATTTTTGTTTATTCTACCTAGACTCTGTGATTTCATATCATTATTCCGTAATACGTATACGGTTAAAAATGATTATTTTGGCTGCGGCACGTTAAAAAGTTCATGCCGTTTGAATTACCTCACCTATGACTAGTTTTGTGCTGCTAAATATTTTGCTGTTGGACTAACTAAATCGCCAGTTCGTGAACGGAAATGTGTTCGAAGTACAATCTCTCAGACCGCATAAAACGTGGGCAAACTAACGATCTTGTTCGCAGTGAAAAATTGTGTAGATCAGGATTCTAAATGATATCGTCGTTTACGCTTCATGTTTGTTAACGGAGTTTGAAAATTAAAACCATCAAGTTCTCCCTGTTCACAGTTTATTGTCATTAGGTTTGTCTTTAAAAGTTAGCTTTCAAGAAAATCAGACAAAACAGATGAAGTTTGTTGAAAGATATACGAAGTGGACTGGGGGATTTATTGCATGCAGAATCAGCGTTACACCTCGAAAACGAAAGTGAGTGGTCACGATACAGACATTTTCCTAGTTTACGCGGGGGCCGACTAAACCATTCTTCAAATCTGAAATCAAAAGGATGTTATTTTTGAGTGATTTGTCAATTTGTCAGTTTTCTCTCGTAAGGTTATGCAAAGATCGCGCCTAATTGTCTGTTTCATGGGTCGAATTGAGAAGTTTTGAGACCCTATTGCGGCTGTTTTAATGAAAGGGAAGTTGATAATTAACAATTTATACTTCATTTGTGTGTATTCGGTCGCCTATGAACACAACCGGGTCATGACGTTAGGTCATAAGGTTATAGGCATTTATAACGCGTGTAGATTAAGATAGGCACACGAAAACACATGTTTCGCGTTTTATTTTCCATGCTGAAGATAACGTGGGTCTACAAACAGCATTTTGACATCAATGCCACAACGACGTAAGCGACGTTTCATGCAGGACTACTGCGATGGTATATTAACTAATTCAGTGCAAAACAGATAAATATGTTTCAGATGACTGACCTGTAGTTTGAATACCGACTATCTTAACAGTAGTTGTCGCCTAAATCACTAGTTTTGGGTTGTATCGAAAGTATTGGTTACTATTTCACAGAATGTACACGTTGTCGAAATAAACTCAGTGTATGTAAAGTGACTCATTTTGAGAAACAGTTTGGTGTAAGCAAGTGATGAATGTGAAAAATTGACATAATATGATGTATGACATCTTTGTCAAGAACATATAAGTTGCATCGAGTAGCCGTGGCGACTCCTCTATCTCAAGGATAATTGACAAAATTTTGGGAACGTAAACTAATACAATTGCATATAGCCTACTATGGTATTTTGGTGTAAGCTTACATGCCTGAAAAATGTAAATTTATTCTGCTGCAAGAAAACATACGAAAACTGTTGACAAAAAAGAAGTCCGGATAAATGTCGTGAACCACATGAGACAATTGCATGACTGCTTATCCTTCACAATCGCTATAAGCAAAGGCCCTGTGGTCAGTATCTCAAGCTCCCTGATCGAACTTTGATCTTAGCATTATTCACACATTTCAACTTTCCAAAGTTCAATAGCGTTTGTTCATTTATCTGAGTGAATCCGGAAACAACAATTACATAGTGTTTTAGTTAGTCATAACCGGACCTAGATTTATACATTGTTTTCCACTTCATTAATGTGGAATGATGAAGTCCACTTCGGATCGTCAAACTGCATTGGTCACTACCTTGCGGTATCGAAATAGTGTTGCTAATGCTTTATGTTGCCTAACCTCAAACAGTCACTTCACGAAAGACTTTGTCATTGGTCACACTCATCAGGTAGAGGCAGTCTAGATGAAGGATGAAAATGGCTACCGTTTGCGTTGCGACTCAAAGTTTTTCTTCACACAGTCACCTATTCTATGATTAATCCTTTTTATAAGGAATTTGCATGTATTACGTAGATTGACTGTCTGATTATCTCTATCTGATGAGTTTGCATGAGGACAGTGTCGGTTGTCAGGTGTCGGTTTGAGGATGAGCAACAACAGGCAGTATAAACAGTATCTGAAACTGCACGAACTGACATTCAGACGTGGACTGTTCCAATGCGCACATATCGAAGTGGAAGACCAGTTACAAATCACATGACGCTCCTGAAATCGGTAGCTCCGTAGATGAGCTGTAACTCGCAACATGATTGGTGACCCGTTAAATATAACATTAGACTTGTCTCTACCTGGGGAGTCTAAACAAAGTAGAAACGAGTCTTGAGGTTTTGGTTTCAGAATGAGCTTCAAGGAGCGCCATGGATTGTACGTTTCTGTTAAGGTGAAAGTGAAATGTTACTAATTGTTCCTGACATAATATAATAAGTGAATTTGTAATTTTAACTGTTCTCTTTAAATAAACTTGATTACGTTTCTGAATGCCTTCCTCTAAGTACAAGGGCAGTTATTCTCATCGAAACTGATGAGGCCATTGACAGAGTTGAGGCTGACAAGGTTTGAAAGTTCTCGACTATTGTTACCGGCATTTGGCCTGTCGAGGTTACAAACGGTGACCCTGGCATAAAAAATAGTTTCGCATAAACTTGAATAAAAGTGACGCTATCAACAAAACTCTGTTATCATCATCCTAATCAAGCGTTGAATGCAGCCGTCGATTGACCAGGCGAATGTGTTAAATACAACGTGATTTATCTTCGAAATAGCCCCGTGAATGCAACCATCTCCACAATCCCTATGACGAACGTGTGTGAATATGGTTTGACTTGCCGGGCCAGTTTGATAGAATAGTGAATTTAATTGCCTTGTTTTTACTCCTATAGGTTACTACTGAATCAAGATTTTTCAGTTGGGTTGAAGCAATCGACTTCAGTTAGGTATCTTGAGCTGTGGTTGAGTCAGTGAAGAAATTTCAGGGGTTCAAGCTGTTACATTTTGATTATAACTGACAGTCGTTTACTACATTTTCAATTAACTAAGCACTTCTTCTGGCCCACATCGAAAGAAAGCATTAGATATGAGTTCCTAAGGCGGAGAAATTTCCGACTAAACTGGACCCTATTCATGTATACTTGCGTGTAAGCGTTTAGGTATGAGTTCGGCATTGTTCCTACTTCTAGAAAAATCCTGTTGCTGGTTCCACAATCGCAAAGGTTGCGGCACGACTTCCAGTATGGGAATGGAGTTTAACTGTTACGGAGCTCTCTTAAACATAAAACTCGAGTCAAATAGGTACTTCCGGATTGAGCCAGTCAGTTGGCTTATCTCAACGTGGAAGCCGAAATTAGATGTGTGTAGTGTTCGCTTGGTAACAAGCAAAATACGGTTAAATCTCGTCAGTCCAAATGCCAATCTACACAGATTAAAATCATTGGTTACAATATCTGACTAGAAATGACAATCAACTGACTTACGGATAATTGTAAAAACACAGAATATGTAGGGCTTTGGGTTCTTTTTCGTCGGTGTGAACGTAATCACAACCCATCTGTGTTGTTTTGTTCGTGACACTCTTCGGGGAGGACAGGTGAAGTGAAATTGCACAAGTGATCTAATCATTTTCAAAGTCAACAGCGAACCCATTCAACTATTTGTCATGACAAACAAAATTCTCATTGGTGTACCTCCGAGCAACAAGCAATCACAGTGACCGTTCAAACCTAAAAGTATGCTGCAACAATGTGCTGACCGGCGATCACGCAAATTAAATGTCATCAGATTTGTACAAACTATAGATCCGTCACAATGGTAACATTGATTTAATCCTATCTGTGAGTGTTCACATTGGTTGCTAAGAAGTTAATCACCTAAACAGTCATAACCTTAGTTATATGTGCACATGATGGCGGTTGTTCAACGTAACATCTGGTTAACTGGTCAGAAATCATATTTAATATAACCCAATTCAAGAAAATGTAGGCAATCCGCACATGACTACATAACACAAACTTTTACGCAAGTCTTATCATTTTTACTTACCAGACTGTAAAATTGTGATGCCAGCTCCCAATCAGACTTTATACCAAACGTTTCTGATACATTGGACAACAGTTCGTATAGTCTGTAAAGTGTAAATATGTGAATGGTGAATTAGACAAACCAATGTAATAATGAGGAATATGAATGCAACCAGAACTTGTACATGACATTTCAATCTGATTTACCTATTGAATGAAGTGGCAGAGTGTAGAATGATATCAACTACGAACTGTACGCTGGCTATAATTTTATGGGCAATCATGTTCTGTCAATAACTGTTATAGACGACTGTTAATAAATGACCTGTGAAGTGTTTCGATTGTCATTGAACAAAACACATCTTACGACGTAAGACAATGACTAATATTCTGCCTTAAGATTGTATTCTTTACAAGCACCACGTTTCAAATAATTGACTTTCAGTTTACATGCTTTTGGGTCTTTGTGTTTGGTTATTTATCTGTAGGTGTTCGGAGTACACCTGTTCCCGATTACATATACACTGGCTTTCTTCACCCGAAACAGAGATCAGGTTCAAAAGGATAGAGAGATGAGGTGTTTGCAGATATGTTTAAATTTCACGCAACTGTCTGTTATGAAATACAAAATTTCCAAAAATAAACGTAACCAGACATGTTTACCAAACTCAAGATACATGCACATCGATTTGAAAACATAAAGTGTGGAATATACATTACTCTTCGTATTGGTCAACGTCGTAAGATATTTGAATAATGTTTTCTTTCGTGCTGAAATCTGTTAGGTCGATAATGTGTTCGTCGTATATGTGAGTAGGCCTTGAGTACACATGCGCAAAGTATTCCAAAGTTTTGTTCCACGTCTGTAAACAAATAAAGCATTGGTTGGACAGAACAGGATTGAGATAATCAGCGTCCATTTTGGAAACCGAATTCAACTGATGCTTACTGCGAACGTCGCATAGGAGCAATGGTTTGACAACTATGTAGTGATATTATGATCGTGTGGAAATAAACCTGCAGTCTGCAATCAACGTTGATTACAAAATACTTTTGTTTAAAATACTGTGATCTATTGATTACGATCTAGCGGCACTTCCAGACAATATTGTCATTTAACATGGCTGATCTCAATGGTTGGTAAATGCATTTGTGACGAATTAAGTTTGATTGTGCAATGTAATCTCCAGATGAAACTTTCTTAATGCTTTGTTGTTGCCATCCGCATGTCCTATATATTCCAATGTTTTACGTTCGTGACTGAAGAGAGTAAACGAAATGTTAACATCTCGCGACGTATGTCTTCTATCGTTACTGGTGAACTGGATCAAGGGAACGCAGTGTTTCAAATAATGCTTACTAGACTGTTTAATTTCTTCCTCACGGGGGAGATGCAGTTGAAAGTAATTTGTCGGAGAATGTTGTGGTAACACAAGGTCTTATCTATTTCGTTCTGAGTAATTTCACTTTCAGTCACCACGACAGTGCAAACGATCAGAATGCACAGTATCATCGAGTTACCAATTCATTAATACAAATCTGACCCTCGTGATCGTTTATATTACAAATCCGTCCTGGTGAAATCTGCAATGCGCCAATCAACGTTGACTTTATTTTGCTCTGACCGATTCACGAATGATAATCAGAGTGATATTGCAAAGGTGATTGGATGGGAATTATACCTAAGTAAGCACTTAGTAGTGTATCAATGGCAGATTAACATTTCATTGCAGTTTGCTTTGTGGTCTGGTTATGATTTGATGCAATTGAGCAGTGTGTAGTAAGTAGTCGTGAATATACCACAAACTCTGTACGGCATAGATCGTCCAACTTAGCGTGTCCGACTTCTTACAAATTTAACAGTGTCATGTCTCAAAGAAAATACTTTTTAAATTAAGGGTCGTCACAGTAAACTTATGAGATTTGACTGTGTTGTATTCGACACAATTGTAATCGGTCGTGCAAAGAACAGAGGGATTTTCTCTCGCTTCAAGTGTCGTTTGGTAAAATTTACTGCAAATAGAATATCACATGTTCAAGACATTTCATGAAATTTGCTCCATGATCACGTTCATTCATGATACTTTTCCAGTTAGACAGAAATGGTACTGATGCACTGTCACCTTGTTAAAAAGAACTTAAAAACAATACACTTTATCCGCCCTCAACTTAAATAGCTATTAAGAAATTTTTTACTGTTTAAGTCGAGGGTTTCAATCACAGTATCAACAAGACCGTCCATTATCAGTCCTTCTTTAGGAATGTACATCGAATTAATGTTAGCGTCTGAGTGAGTTGTTCGCTGAATGTTTCAAACGTCGCAAGCTTACCGACTTCTGGAGAAAAGAAACGCTTCTTATCAAACCATCGAACAAAACAGGTGAATTTTGCCTCCATTGGTGCACTAGCGGTAGAGGAGAATAACCTTTTGCTTGAAGGGAAGTTCAGTCAAACACCACTTGCACTATTCGGTTCGTTTATTCTGCTTCGTTCCATTTAACTCTCGATTAAAGGAATGACTATGACTGTCAATGGGTTTCTTAGCAGTTGGCGGTATATTCGGCAGCACTGATAGATGAAGATGTTTTATATTCCCGACGAGTATGATACCCAAACATCAACCACCTTTTGTTAGGAAACTGTTTTGAATTATTTAACCGCATCACACAAGCTCGTGGTTGTGTCTTATCACCACTGATCATGCTGTTTCCTCGTTCGTGTATTTGCTCGACATGGCATACACGTCAATTTATGGCCATATTTTATGGTGTAGTAAGCACAGGATGGTACGTGTCACTGAATTTCTTATGCCGGAACTGGCAGACATCTTTGCAAGAACAGCTGAGTTGTTCATATTTAAGCAGTCCACAGGATAACACTCACAAATTTATCAGCAAATTGCTCATCGCCCCTACAGTTGGCAATATGGAAAACTGTCCACGATTTTTGCTTTCATTGATGTAAACGACGAATATTAATGTACACTCTATTCTGTTAAACATATTTCGGATGATTTCAGTGATATTATGACGCGGTTAGTTTAGTTTCATGCAACTAGTGCAAACATCGGAAATAATTAATGTTTAGGTTCGACTAATCAAATGTCTTCCATTCATACGAATTATTCATTTGATTTTGCGATCCATTTGTTCTTCATCGTTGCCACTAAAATCGATGCAACTTTTGTGAAATTTATTCTGACAGAATCCGCAGCGTTGCTACAGAGGGTCCTGTGAAAATTCCAGTTTGTCCACACTTTGTTGCAAATGAAACAGCTAAAAGTGTATCGGAAATTGGTCATTCCAATAAGTTTACACTCCGGTTGATTTATCAGACGTTCTACCAAAACCTGTTGTAAACGGTAATTTGTCTTTCACCATAGCTTGTCACAAACAAACAGATTTTCAATTCTTTCTCTGTTATCCCTCAATTAGAAAGTCTCTTACTCAAGCGCAGCCCATATACTCTTGAAACATTGACAAAACAGGCTGACTATCTTGTCCAGTTCATACTGATAATGGTCACTTTGTAAATAATCATTGATCACTAACACAATCCTCGACAGCAAAATACTAATAGCTCATACGTATACGTGACTGCCGTACAACCATGGGGAAAATACCAAGCCCCAACTGGAAGACAACTGGAATGCCAACAATCACGTCTAAACACAAACATTCAAAATTATGGTGCCTACAGTTTGCAAACAAATAACCCAGATATAAATGGAAGTAAGGCTGCTTTATTAAGACGAGTTTCGTCTCATTTTCGCTACCATGCGTCAGCCTGAATGCACTTACCTCGTATTCAACGCGGCCAAATAACTACAACAATCAAGTCACTGTCATCTGCCTCACCTTCTCTAGTCGTCTATGTTGTTGACCGCAATACAACAGCCCGGAAGACACGAGCCAGCTTCAGTGGCTAACACTTTGTCTCCATTCATCCGGGCACTGATATCGTTTATCAACTGGGTATGGGAAAATGTGTGTGGTGTAACTGAGGAATGACTGGCATCATTATTACTTAGCCTAGTTGACAAGGTATCTTAATAAATCAAGAACGATCAACTGACTCTCAATATTACATATGGTCTTCCTAACAATACAGCAGCTTATACTTATTGCCTTGTTAATTTTTCTGATGCGGATAGGTTAGTATTTCGCACTTGGTTTGTAGAGACGCACCCTGCATACTCTTTCCGCAGATGCATTCCAATTCTTTGTCCCGTACTTCTAATGAGATATTTTTGCCAATGACACAATTGGATGTAACTTCTTCGCGTTTAAAAAAGACAGTGTCAAACAGGATACATTGCCAGCTTTGTTAACAGACATATCCATTACGGGTGATCCCTACATTGAAGTATATTCGTGCCAACTTAATTGCTATGATCGTCGACTACATACGGAACAATTCAGTTATTTTCAGCATTCGACATGGCGATTAAGGATGGTGGCTGCTAAATCGATTTACTTCCTTCTTCTTCCTAAAATATTCCCAGTTTCATCAGCTTAATGTTCTAGGACTGCTTCTGTGTCTCATCTCGAAGAGTTTCATGAGCTTATGCATTTCTCAATAGCAAATTTGTCTGTTCTTGCAAATGACATTGCACTTGCGCCCAATTTCATGCCGATGACACAATTTTTGACATCGTTACTTCATTTAAGCGTGGTCACAGTTAAGATTTATGCCCTGATTGTGATATACATCAACAGCCAGGAGAGAACAAGAGACACAACGATCTTCTTTGTTTTAAGAATTGATTTTACAGTTTATTGGAACGCAAAGACTTTGGTCAATTCAAACTGATGGTAAGTTTGTGTCAGCCACATAACTCTTCTACTTTCCAATAATATTCTGTTCTCAGTATGTGACTTGACCAGTTCTTCGAAGTGGAATGTTTCTCTAATTTAATCGAAAATTAAGATAAACGATTGGTCTATTTTCCCAGTTATTTCACTGTAAAGCTTGGACCAATTAGCGGTGACTATTCTTATCTATAAAATCCTCAACTGAAGCCTCATTTTCTAACGTATAAAACTACCATACACATTTTACAACCTATAGAACTTACTTGGAGCGCACTAAATTTCCGCCGAAAATGATGATATATATATTTTTATGTCATATATTCATCATTCTGTTGCATTCGTTAAATCCTAACCAGTTATCTGCTTGTACTGGTGGTCAACAAGAATGGGAACACGCACTTGATTGCAACAATGTTGGTATCTTAGGTACAATGTCTAAACTACCTCTGGACGAATGTCGAGAAAACTGAATCCAACGTACTTCCTGCATTGCAGTCAAATATAATGCGAAAGTAAGCCCTTCACGATGTTACTTGTTATCAATCCAGTTCCTGTTTATTTTTCACGAATAACTGCAAACATTGTGTTCTTCATTTCAGACGATGGAGTGCAAATTATACGATAAGGGTGAAGATTCGACTGTTGCCAAAGAGAACGAGATTTTATACATACGAAGATGCCAAGGTAAGTTCATCATTGTTTGAGATTAGAAACAGTATTGATTTGGTAAATCGCCGAAACATGATTCACTTGGATTTTTTGTTCAAACAAGCATAGGAAACATAAGGCCCAACACATGTGATTCATTAGTGAAGTTGCAGCTTAAACAAGTTTTATTTGATGGAAAGGACGGGGAATCTACTGAATAGACTGCACTTAATTAGGTCACAATGAGACAGAGTTAAGCATCACCACTCTGTGATCTGTTTGCTGAAAACATGTTTTGTTATAAACTGTGCTTGTCTCATTGTTGTTTGACTCACACACGTGAATTCATTAACAAAGTTTCCATTTTGGTAATGAGGAGAATATTTTTTATTTGTGCACATTAGATTTACAAATACTTATGTATTTGGCAAACGATGAAACATACATATAGGATGTGTTTATCATCAACGGTGGAATTTTTAACGTGAGTGGGATCAGTTAAATTCTGCAAATAAGTTTATTTCGATGATATCATGGAAAATACTACACCAAACGTTATTACCATAAATTCTTCGAGATAAGGATTGAAAGTGATGACGGGACGAACGTGCTTGTTTCTAGTGTGCTACTGATGTTACACTAAGCCTAACTGCGTGGTTATACTCGAACTCTTGACCACATTCACTTGCAAGCCCTGATAAGACTACCAAATCATTTACTATATGTTCTAAAGCATTAGAACCAGTCTGGTCACAGTATAAAAAGAAAAGTAGAAGCTTATCAACTTCCAGCTGGACTCGCGCAAACTACAGCAGTTGTGGTTTGCGTAGCATTGCTTACAAACTACTGTAACCAACCAAACCAAGAAAATTGGAGTAGTGCCGTTTATCAAATAGCACTGACGAACTTAAATGGATAACCTGCAATGTATTATGTCTCCTGTAAACTAGAATGGTGTGCGACCGTGTGTTTCACAGCGTGCCGCTAACCAGGATTATCTATGCTGGATAAACAAACGATGACTCTACCTTCGTATGGCTTTTCGGCTTATCAGCTGGAACAAATATTCAGTTACCTGCTTCAAACGTAATAACGTTTCTCAGTAATTTCAAATGGTGTCTCTCTGGTTCAGTTTAGATGCTTCGCGCAGGATTTTGAAACGACCAATTTGAATTTCGTTCCATCGATTTTGCATCAATCCTGATCACATCAATGTACATACAGATTTGGCCAAAATAGTTTGTAAATAGTGCTTTATTAGCTTGATAGCTATTGTTACCCGATGTTTTATGGCTGGAATCAATAAATCTGACTGTAGAAAGACACCTCATTGGTGAGGCGCAAAATGACAAGCCAATTTTGGTCTGGGTATAATTAAGAGATTCAGGTTTCATTGTGTTCATGTGGCATCAGGAACGTCAACTTCATGCTGTGAGCGACAGATAGGTATAACCATTTACGATTACAAACTGATCCAGTTTGCAGTATATACATACTTTCCGTAATCTGTTCATTAGAGGAACCTCAATGTCTTCGCACTAGTAAAACCCAAAACCATAGTGGTTAGCAGCTGTCTGCAACAGCATGACAAACTTGCACTGAAGATCATGCGGTCAGCATAGATCTTATTACGTTTTTCACATCCCAACGGTTGCTTCGAAAGACATAGAATATCTCGCTCTAGAACAATGCTTCAACACAACAAGGACGGTTCCAGTAAAAATCTCCGTCGTACATTCATCATCACCAACTGCTGATGTGTGTACATTCGATATAATAGTTTGTTACAACAATACTTGATCGGTGGTATTAAAACCAGTGATTGCAACGTGAATAGTACGCCAAAGCTTTCACTCACCGTTTCAGCACAGTCCACCTCATAATTTTACTTCCTTTGCCGTTTTTCTTTTGTGAAAATGTGATCAATGTCTCTCAGTTCTGATCACTACATCAGATCGATGGAGCTCGACATGGTAATGTCCTAGTACATTTGTAGGATATTTTATTCGAACAATGAGGGGGAGGTGTAGAAATAGTTATGCTCTCGCAGACTATACTTATGGAGACACCTTGTTTTGTATCTCGTTTGAAATGAATCGCTGTTGGGGCTATGGGCAATTTTACTGATTGATAAACGCCGTGCTTATTTTTCAAGTTAGGACGGCTTTTGTTGCTATATAACTATGGAAGTACATCTCTCTTATAGAACACCTTTGCATCTTGCTATCTTTTAAGCTCATATTAGACTACTAGTTTCATGTCAGAGAGTAAACTGAAACAAGTTTGCTCGTTTTCATTGCTTCATGCTCAGATCAGATATAACACAATGGTTGTTATGCTAGGATCGTTCGTAAATCGAAATTATTTTTGGAATACCCGACCTAATTACTATGGTGCGCCTCACTTGGTTTAACGACGACAAGCCATGACATCTACAATGTTTATGCAAAATACTTCGTGCACACAGTTTGGTGCGTTGCAGAGACCAACAGACTTGTTTTTGACGCAGCGCCATTTCCTTGATACGATATTTACGTTCACCTTATGACATGAGCAAGTCAGGTAAATCTGAATTGCATGCTGTTTATGTGTTTCCCCAATGAGGGCTTGTTGTGCAACCAATGTAAGTACAACATGGACGTTTAGAAATGAGTGCAGACAGAATTAGTTAACATTAAATGCCACTTCATTATCAAGCTGAAGGCGTTGGGCAACGTGAAAAGTCATCCTCAAAGCTGTGTGGAATCCTCTGAGTAGATCTTTTCTTCGTACCGGAGGTTAATTAGGACCAGTTTGCTTGCAAACAGTGGCTTTGCTGCGACTTTCATCGTTGCATATTACAAGCTAAACCTTTACCAAGCTATTCGCTGGCAAGAATTTTTGTGTCATGCTACGCTCTGTAAGGTCAACAGAATCCCTGCTGGGTTTTCAATACTAAATTTATTGTTTTTGATTTGACAATAAAATAAGCTGGTTAGCCACTCTGAACTGCGTACATTCAAGCAGGAGACACCTCATGACGATCAGACTGCGAGCAATCTGATAGTCACGTGACCTCCATGATCTTCCCTGAGTCAAATGTCCTGCTGTAACAAGAAAATGTATCGGCTGATTTATGTCGAAATTTGCTGCATAACAAATCTTGCCCTAATTAATTCAGGCTTGAATATTCATCAGACACCGTCAAACTGTAAACTAACTTAATGTTATCGTGAATTTAATCGGTCGTATTATGCGCGGCCAATAAAATTTGGGTAGCATGGGCACTCGTAAACAGTCTACTAACTCTGAGTGAGATACATTAAACTCGCACCAATGTATGCGCAAACATCTGCTCTCGGACATATCTCACATACCTGTTCATGATGTTTTTGATTCAGAAGAGCGTGAAATGATAACTGTCTAGTGTAAGCACTAGGACCAGGTATTGTATTTAGCATGCGAATGAAACATAAGCCTACCGGTGTGTCGTCGATTGGTATCCAGCGTGACTAACTTTTACTGTGGCAATCTTCGTCCTTGACTGAAAATTAGTAGTTAATTTCCACACGCTGATGAATACTAACCAATTGAATATTTCTCAAACACGATTGACAGTTTGTTTTATTCTCATTATCCTTTTCCACTTAATGTCTTTCTCACGAACTCTGTAGAAAGGATGATTTACAGAGCACTTGGTTTATGAACCTCATAGGTTGAAGCTGGTTAACTGAAATCCAGATGAGATGGTTAAGTGCGATACTTTTCAAAAAGAATGATATTCATTTTTACGAGTTACTGTTTAACGCAAAGCTTTCTGGGTCATATGCCAAAAGTTACCTCAACTTCATGTTAACTCGACTCAGAATTCTGCATGAAAAAATGGTGAATCTGCAAAGAAAATTTATTTGATGAGTTACTCATTGTACAACGAGCAGGCTTCAATGCAAAAAAATAAGAGCGCCACGGAGTCGGAAGAAAAACAGTCCTAAACACAACCGCAGACCAGCCGCCAAAGTAGACGAGTCTCAACGGAAAATCCAGCCAACTCTCAGAAGTCAAACGAGCGTTAGACTGATTAGGCGGCTTTCAGAATGCTAGTAAGCAGAACGTTGGTATTCTGTGGAGTTTAGCCTACTCTGTTGAAAACGATGCAGATTCATTGTACAGTCACGAGTAAGACTAAGGTGGTCACTGCAACGCATTAAATTTCATGCTAGTGGTTCATGGTAAATTTACTTTCACAAGTTAAGATGAACAG
This sequence comes from Paragonimus heterotremus, assembly GCA_013368495.1. NCBI lineage: Eukaryota > Metazoa > Platyhelminthes > Trematoda > Plagiorchiida > Troglotrematidae > Paragonimus > Paragonimus heterotremus. The sequence continues at coordinate 24,192 of LUCH01007242.1, forward strand.
GTAAGGTGGCACCAACAAGAAAACTCTCACGTCACGGAAAGTTTAGCATTTTGGGCGGATCTGAATAAATCTCACTACGGCTTTGAAATCCAGACTAGTCGCTGTAAATGCTATACAAAACAAGGCAGCAGTTTTGAATTGTTTTCGATCGATAATTCACCAGCCCAACCGAAACATTTTGTAATGTACGTTGGATGAAGGCGGAATAAGCACATTTTCAGTCACCGATAGTCTAAAGCATTTTACGGACGGGAATTGACTCATCGTTTAGACGATAGCACAACAATGGCCGATCACTGTGTTAAACTCTATTAGGTCCCTTGGATGTTAAATCTCACAAATGGTATAGGAAATATAGCGTGCAGTACCGACAATAATAACGCTTTGAACAGAGAGATGGACCGCCCGATACTTGCAGGAACTTGAATCATCGTCGGTGGTCTGGTTGTACTAATAGTGCCACGTAGACGCCAGTTTGTCAGTTATTCAAACTGCTGCTCTACACTTTCAACGAATGACTAAAGATATGGTGTGAGTTCACTAGGGTGCATCAGTTTTGTTGCGACCGATATACTTCGCCTTACGTCTTCACAACATTGGGACAACATACTGTTACTTCATCTGTGATATTGAGTTATTTTATCAACGGTGGCGGTTGACCAACATTGTTGTACAACAATTCTGGAAAACTAATAAATGCTTCGATAGACCAACATTTCTAGAAACGAGAACATGAAATATCTGTGAAAAGCGAATCTTAAACCAGCGATTACCTGGTAGATCTTTTTCAAGACAACTTGAAATGGAAAATTTTCGGACGAAAAATCACGCATAGGACAGCCCATTAATTTAGGTTAGCAATAAACACATGCTTGCCCTGTAAAGGATCGTGTAGTTTCACTTGGGTACCATGGATTGTAGTTCTCTGTAGCCAAATATCAATCGGTCATTCCTCAATTATGGCTGAAAACCGGTGTTTAATTTCGACACGCTGTTGATCGTGGTAAATTGCAATAGCATGTTCAACTTCACCATTCACGTTTCAATACGTGTTGCTACTGACCAAGAGAACCTAAAATAAATTACTCGTCAGACGGTCCCACTTATCATTCGGTCGAAGGCGGAGCATTACATGTGCCGTATTATGTATCTCAAACCACACGAGTGCTTAAGAATGAATGCTGTGTTTCTATTGTCTTAGCATGCACTTCTCAGTGAGCGAACTTGACAGAATTGTGCTGAAGTACGTTAAATATTGCCACTCTGTCTTGCGTAGTGTCATTTACCATGCACCCTTGTCAGAATATGCGATGGGCACACCGTCAAACTAATGTATGTCCCCTTCAATAGATATTTCACATAAATAATACCTTGTAATCACTGGGTTAGAGGATCAATCATCCCCTTTTTGTATTCCACGTTGAACTTCAGCTATTTAGCCATTTCTCACCGCTCGGAATTTGATTTTTACATTCATATTCTATCACAGTTAATAAGAGCTAATTAGGTTTTGAGGAAACAACACTCGTCCGAAATATATACTCTACTGAGATTCGTTCAAAAGGCTGTGATTGGAGAGGGTGAAGCTAGACGGAACGACAGCATTAATATCCACATCCTTGACTGAATTGTCGGAATTGTGCATCCGTTTTGAGTCCAGGACTAATAGTGGGACAATCTGATTACTAAACCCCTCATTGGAGAGCACATCAGTAACCAGCTGTGAACATTCGTAGTGCCGTTTAAACCACATGCAACCACAAGTGCTCCTAGGTCCAATGGGTAATTCTATTGCCTTGTTTAGATTAACTCCGATGATAGTCGTGAACAGTACAATAACATTCGCAGACTTAGTGGCCATTTGTACGTGTGCACGAGACTGCGCGTCTTGGTTTGAAAATTTCCTTACCCCAGTGAGGAAGCTATTTATGAAAACTCGCGCCACCGTGTGTAATCTGCTTACACCGATTATGTGGCCGATAAGCTCAACCATAGTGTTGAGTCTCGCTGTGGTTTTACGACTTGATAAGTGAGTATCAAAATACATTTTAAGAATATTCAAACAGGAAGGTGTGCGCAAACTAACCTTTGATACTGCACAGAACAAACTGTTTATTTCAGTTGACTCGGTGACTGACACCGTTAACAGTGAAAATAAGTGGTAGTAGCTGAAATTGAGATTTCCTGTGATAACCAAACAGGATAGTCAGAAGTGAGCGAAACACAAAGTAAATTTGTACATCATACACAAAATCCTCATATGTGGAAATCAGTAGGCCGGACGATAGATGTCAATCTGAATTGTGAGTGTTGGTTAGAGTTAAATCTAATGTAAACACCAAATGGCAGCCGGTTGCTTCCAAATACACGGGTCGTGTTGCCAAAGCTTCTCGTTTATGCTTCACAGTACAATGTACCTAAAGTAGGTAGCTTGTCAAGAAGAGGCATTTGTGTTCAAACTACTATCCAATACTGTGTACTACGTTTGAACTTCAGTCTTGCTGCCTGTCAATAATTTTCCAAAATCGGTCCAGATCAGGGGAGCTTGTCTAGATAGACGGCCTTCCTGTTCAACGAAACTTCTGTTAAATATGATAGAATACCTGTACTCAATGTTTATAAGATATCACTTATACTAAAGATACACAGAGAATACAGTTTGTTAATTGGGTACCCAAATTCATGGGTCCCATCAACAAGATTACCTTGAAGAGTAAAGTCCAGATAGTTGAAGTACAGAATATAGTGCAATATGCTTAACTTAGCTGCAGAAAATTCAACCATTGCAATGGCCTCCTCGAGATGCCTTGATTCATGGCATCACTCGGTAATTTCGTCCTGATATATCGGCATTCATGTAGCTTCTGTGTTAGTCAGAAGTTCTTGAGCTTGTTCTTCCATTGGCTAGATGTTGTCCAAACCTGGGCAACCTGATGTCGCAGCATCTCCATGGAATATTTGTGTTGCATAAGTGTAAATTTTTTTCCTATTGGGAAAACGCTATTCATTCATACACACACCCAGTAGTCGGTAAACCTAAGATAAATACTTCATCTAGTTGCCTAAGTCGCCGATTATATTGATATGCTCACTTGAACCCCGTAAAATATCGTGAGCATCACATTAGCATTATACCAGTGGGCGGTAACTTGCACGCATAGACATATTCTTGCGTAATACGTGAACAGTATTTATCCTGGTCAGCATGTTGTTTACGAGAGTCTGCGTCATTTGGTTCAGTTTGTTCACACTCAGCACGCGGTTGAAAAGACATAACGGTGCTGTCGTAGATTAACGTTTGTCCGCCTGATTATCTGTCATGCTTGTCTTTCAAGACTGTTAGCAATCTGTCTTCGTTCGATGGATATTTGAGCAAATTCGTACGTGCTTCTCAATGTTTTTGGTGTGTAAAGCCAAATTATTAATTGTATCGTTCTGCCCACCGACGTCTAGCTGGGTACGGGACCGACAAGTACTTAATCAAAATTCCTGACCAAACGCTTACACGACGGATGCTGTTCCTGATAACTATCGTGTAGAGCACTTGGACCACCATCTCAAATTTAGTAGACATAATAAGTCGCAGTATAGTCCAGGGCTTCACAAGTTTCAGTGGTAATCATCCGTTTGCTAAATTCAAATTACATCACATCCGATTTCAAGCTCTCAACCACCTCCCGATGTAGTTCGCAGACAGTTGTATGTTTTGGACTCAACTTTACATTTCATATTCATTAAATAAACTAACTTTTGCTCTCGGTTACCGTTACAAGTATGTGTTGTGTAGCTCCTCTAACTGTTGCAATTCCGAGAATTTGCAGATCTGTCGATGGTTTTTAACTGTTTGTCCTATACGCGTGGTAAAGTGTTCACTACGTTCTAATGATCGACTGATCA
>LUCH01007243.1:16641-29374 GCA_013368495.1 Paragonimus heterotremus
GTTAACCACCTAGTAATCATTATGTCATATGAAATATAGATCCTTGCGTAATCCTCAACTCCGCATGATCGCGCACCCCCGAGCGTGCTTCTCACAACTGCGTTGAGAAATATATATTATTATTATATTTGCATACGTACTCGTAGGAGAACACAAAGATTTTCGTCCATTTTCATTCAAATTCCACCGCGAAGTGTTTACAAAACAATTTATCTAGCGTCAGGATTTTATCGAGTCTGAAATATCGATCAGGCTACTGAGAATTGTGTAGGAGGAAGAACACCTGGAAAAAGAATGCCGAAATTTTTTTGTTAGCGATACACCGATTTCTGAGCGCCTTCTCCCTGACGCGTGCAAACAGGGTACGATAATGTCCAAAGATGTTTAGTTAGGTTCCAGTGATCATGTAGCTCCATTTTACCGCTACACACCTGGTTATAACGACGATCGTTCCGATAGTAACAACTTCACAAAAGTAGCAAACAAATTTCTTGACTTGGTCGATCTAGCCATGGTCTTTGTCAGTTTCAACAGCGTACCTCATATGGGGACTGCCTCAGTCAATGAATTAATTAGCAAACCCGAGCATGTAAATACCTGTGCTCAAACTCAACGAGAGTCGGTATGCTTTCATACATAAATACGTTGTGAACTCCGATGAAACAATCGTCTGGGAAAGTTTTAGTAAAATGGCACGAATGAATTTCCCAAACGATATAAGAAAAACGGTGTAGTTCATGGAACCGACCTTCATAGCACCCAGGTTGCGGTTAAATGGTCCAGTACATTTAGATCACTTCTGTACGGTGAATCAACATGGCGGTGAACAACAAAAACGCTTTCCGGTGAATATTCAAGGAGAAGCACTTAAAGTTTGAAGAATACATGGAGAACTTGGTCAAATTTCAACGTGAAATGTGCGGTAGTTTCTTCATAAGCAGTTATCAAATTGCGGTAAGTGTCAAGAAGCGCCGGGAATAGAATTGCCGCCAGGCTGTCCGTACGGAAGTGTAGTGTATAAATGCGTACACTATACACGGTAATACATTGTTATGGTGCACCTATGTTACATTTAAGATTATCTGATTACGGTTGCAAGGCCTTGTGGATAGTGCACTATCGGTGTGGTGTATATCGTATCAAGAAGGCAAACTTGGTACACTCACACGACTTACAAGTTGGACGGGCTGATATATACCCCAGAAATAGGGGTCTGCCAGTAGCCGAAGAACAGCATGTCCTAGAGATGATGGGAAGTTTCTAAAGCAGGCGGGAAATGAAGATATACGCTGGAAACAAGCCGGGGACCACGGTGGGTTCGAACGACATACGCAACCTACGTAAGAAACAAGGTAAGCTGGATCCTCGTAATGAGCTTGTTAAGTTGCGGGACTTGTTGAGATTAGAGGGGCCGTGTTGTTTTTTGATAGGAGAGAAATTCTTGTGGCTTGTTTTCTTCGTCCCCAAAGGCTTGTTCCAACTGTGTCCCAAGTATACCGACGTAACTTTAGCTGACGCCACTCACCCGCTTAATTATGGTGGCTTCATACTGTGACACGCCATTGGTAGATGTAACTGGTGTAGGCGTGACGTTGTTTACGCCTTGATGCCTAACGAAATGACGGCCAATTACCAAATAGTTTTAGAACGTATGGTAAAGATGTTGCCATGCACGTCTACCGTCCAAACCTTCGTCATTGATCGTTCATCAGCGCAGTGGCGAGCTGTCCGTGAGGTGTACCTAAGATGTGCCATCGTATTTTGCCGGTTTCACTTAGTGAATGATGGGTCTCGGCGCTGTCGCCACCTGCTAGGTTTGGATACATTCCAGAGAAACTATATACCGATGGACACGCAATATCGTATTCAGTGGAAACGTATCACAGTTTAACAGGTCACTGCAAGCCGTGAACTCTGTAAGTAAGGAAGCTTTTGAGTATCTCAGTAAAATGTGGCTAGTCTGTAAATCTGGATGGGCATCTCATTTGTTGAAGAGAACTGTTCTCTGTGGTAACTATACAAACGATAGGGTGGAGAACGAGAATAGGCACATTAAAAGTGCAGTGTATGAACGTTCGACAGTGTATGCGTTGTTCAGACACATTGTTGAACGTTCTAGGAGTATGTACGCTGATCGCCTGCGTGCGGCTGCCGTCGAACCTATGAAATTGTTTGAACCACCTGTGGGGTACGTACACCTGTCGCTGTTTCTGAAACCTTTATCAGAGTATGCCGGAGGTATCTTCATTAAGCACTACGATAGTAGTTGAAAACTTACAACTGTTCCAGAAATTGAAGGATCCGTTGATGACTGCATCCGGAGTGAGGTGGGAAATTCTGTTGAGCTTGTGCAAATTCAACTTCCGAATTTCACCCTACCCTATGGGAAAATCTTGCCTCAAGGTCATTGAGCGTATTATTAAGCCGTTGGAAAAAACCTCGTGTGTGAAAGGATACTGCTTCCCATACTCAACCAAAAGAAGCCGCTAGATTTCAAATTATCCGAGCTGAAACAAAAGGAATATCTGACCTTCAATCCATCCATGCGGAAGCTGAATGAAACAAAATGAGACCGCAGCTGTCCACTAGCCAAAGACGCATGTCTTTTGGTCTTAAACATTTCCCAAAAGGACCCAAAAGCCGATCACAAATTTGGCGTATATAGAAATAGGCCCTCCTCAAATCACTATCGAACGGGTCGCCTGGATTTGCGCCTCTGGCACCAGAAAACTAAACATTCTTCCATCAGCAAACGTGAAAACCCATGGCCGCAATCAGTGAATAGGAAGGGGAATTTACTATCCACCTAAATTCTAATCATAACAACCATTCGCGTGATGCGCTTTTAATTGGGAACTCTCCTACACAATCTCACTCACTATTCGAGTACTTACCTAATGGCAATAGTTCGGAAGACAATAAACATCGCAGTACTCTATATATTGCCACTACCGAGGAACCAGAAAATGTACAGCCAGTAAGCGTCCTACTTGTAGCACGCGGAACGGAAAAGTGAAGAATTTCTACGCTAGCGGAAATGGGGCTCACAATAGGGCTAAACAAACATGCCTCATCAGGAGGTATCTAATTGTAAAACAAAATACTAACAAACATTGTGTCATTCTAAGAGGTTGCCACGAAGGCTCATTCACAGGCCCCTATCAACCCTCGAAGCTTGTCTCGTTTCAATACCCCTTTCAAGATGAGTATGCTCCCAATATGAACGCCAACCAAAACACGTCCCGCGATCTCTGTGCTGACAACCCGCATGCGGAAATAACGAATTCACTTCGACCTTAACCATTTTAAGAAGTCACTCATCGTTCGGACCTGCTTCAACAAGTCCACTCCTATGGTTCCATAGCCCATCTAACTTTGTTGATACTTCGTTCGCACTCACCGTCACGGAGTCAGATGCCGATGACACCCAATATAATGAGCACAATATAAGAACCTCCAACTAGGCAACGCCGACATAGCCTCTGAATCAAGATGCACCTCCTGTTTCATACTTTTTAAAAGCCCAAACATTATATCCAATGGGAAAGTCACCATGTTTATTGCGTTTGAATGCACGCTCACTAGTCAAAAAGGTGCGTATTTTTAGACCCGGTCTTCTTGCACAGCCCTTATCGTATTCTGGTCACTGAAGCCTGGCGTACCTCTGGGACCTCAGACACGACCATATTTTATGGGTTATTACAAGTCCTTTGAAGATCGCGACATTGGAAGTGGTGGAGGATGTGTGGTCCAACCAAAAGAGCAATATCCTGCTCTCATGCCTTAAACGCCCTGCCCTGATGTGATTGATGATTCCATGTGTCATTTAGTGTCGATTGACTCTTGCAATCCACCTTCAGGATGCGTATGCAGACTACCTAACGCCACTCATAACGACATGATTAACCTTATTAACGGACTAAAAAATAATGTTTATTTCTCAACACATCTGTAAGAGACACGTTGGAGTGTGCGCCATCATTGCAGCTGATTACAGACAATACAAGACAGCAAATAGTTACGACCTGTCAAGCATGAAGCCTGCCCGTAATGTGTAATGTCACGCCCGATCAAAACGGCGTGTGCCCAGGAGTTGTCCTGATAAGGTTGGTTGGCCCAGAAGCGTCGGTGACAACATACGCCTTTGTGGATGATGGGTGTGACAGTACGTTTTTCGATTAATCTAATGCAAGGGCTATTGGTTCGCAGGATAGGCTCCGTCAGATTATGTCCCGTGTTCTACATGGGACTTGAGCAATACCGTGCGATAAAGTGTCGGTTGAGTTGCAATTCTTCGATCAGGAGCGTTCCATTCTAACTGCTTCACTTTATACGGTGAAACAGCTGCCATTGACGCAGGCTAAAGTCGTTCAACATTTTGAGGTAGATAAATGGGTTCACATAGGGGACCCCTCGTTTGGTAACTTAACCGACAACGGCGTAAGGATTCTAATAGGATGGCACGTCCCTGAAGCACGCTGGGTACTGGAACAGAGACCGGGCAGTGGCAATGAGCCTTATGCTAGTGCGACCATTTTCGGCTGGGGTCACGGAGGTCCGTGTCTTACCATATCCCGAAATGAACGTCGTGCAAACCTCGTCGAACCACATCAGGTCTCGTTAGATGATTTGATCCCAGGGATGTGTGAGTGAGATTTCACCAGCGGAAACACATCGGAGAACAAGCAACTATCTGTGTAGGACAGACAAGCATTAATTATGACTGAAAGAAGTGTAGTATTTAAGGACGGTCATAATGAGTTAGGCGTGCTGTGGAGACAAGATAGTTTGACACTGCACAACAACAAAAAGACGGCTGAAAAACGCATTGTCGCATTGAAGCGAAGACTGATTCGAGAGCGAAGGCTAAACACTGGCCATTCGGCCGTTATACTGGAGTATATGAGGAAGATTTACATACGTAAGAGTGTAACAACTACAACACAGAGATAGCACTCGCAACGCCAACCTGTACTTAATTTAAACAAGCCCTATAAGGTGCCGGTAGTGTTTGATTGTGCCGCTGAACACCGGGGTATGTTCCTCAACAAAGCCTTACTCGAGGGTTTGGTTTGAATAACGCCTTGTTAGGGGTACTTACGCGTTTTGTAAGTACCCGGTGGCAGTCTCAGCTGACATTGAAAAACCGTTCTCGCAAGTGAGAGTGTCATGTGGTTGAGACGCATTAAGTTTCCTTTGGCGGAGTTCTGAACCGTCTGAAGGGCATTGGTTAGGACTTCGATATAAAAGAGCGTGACGGGGTAAATTTGGAAGGTTGGTTGAACGATGTATGATCCACAGACGGCGTGATATTGTCCAGATGCACTGTTCCTGGACTTTACCCAGCGAACTACATCGAACTGCACGTGTTCTGTGATGCATCTGAGGTCGGTTACGGAGCAGTGGGCTATTTAAGGGTGGTGTTGTCGTTTAATGGTATTCGCTACGGCTTTCTGATGGGACAGTTTAGAGTGGCCCCAAAGGAAGCAGCTAGGATACCCAAAGGAGCTCACGCCAGACTTTCTATCGCCCAAGCTTATGTACTTCCTGATTCACGGGTAGGGAATTCCAATACGTACTGTTGTACCGTGGACAGATCCCATAATAGTGTTGCAGAACCCACAGAACTCTTCGTCGCGTTTCGTAGCCATCGTCTCCGGCCGTGTAAAACTCATCTACGACCTCATTCCTGCCTACCGATGGGGGCATGAGCCTTCAGAATTAAATTCAGCCGATGTGGAGATCAGAGGAGTTTAACAGGCCTCGAGCAGGGAGATGAAACTCTGGTTGCGTGTTCGGGTTTTCCGTTGAATCCAGAAGAACAGCGGCCGGAGATACAAAATTTTTCAGCCTTGTTAAGGAACATCTAGATATTAGACGTACTCGTGTGGTTACCACGACATCTAGCTCTAATTTTATTCTGGACCAAGTGGTGCCAAGTCACTCTAATTGAACTAATGGTACTAAGGCTATCGCTTGGTTGTCACCTTGTGCTAGCCTTGTATTCTTGGTGGAGTGCGCTAAACAAAATGCGTCAATCAAAGTGGGACCCCTTCGTGTGTCCGAACTTCATGCGTCATGTCCCAAACTAATAAAGTTCGTGCAACAACGTGAGTTCCCGAAAGAACTTAAGGTCCTGTATGCGTCCACCACAAACCATCGTAAGGTAGGTAGACTTGAAAAATTGCGGCCAGCTTTGGTAGTTGGAACACTTTATCTTGGCGGTAGAATCCGTCCACAGAATGAGGACAGTGCGAACCTGTTGATCATTCCCTGTCATGGTGCCGTCACAACTGCGCTGATACATCACTACCACGAATTCGAAGGGCGCATGAGTGCTTCGCATGTACCCGCCAGCATTAGAAGACGGTTTTGGAGTTTAGAAGGTATGGCAGCCGTTAAACGGGTGTTAGGTGGGTTCTGTCATTATATAAGGGTTTGTGCCAAACAGTGCACTCAAACAATGGCGCCAGTCCAATCGATGAGACCGCCGATGGACGGTTACCCATTCAGGTACTGCCAGGTGGATTATTTCTGTTCGTTCAAAGTGCGTGTAAAGAGAAACAAACCCAAACGTTCTGGCTGCATACTTAACTGACTGCAACCTCGTGTCATACACGTAGAAGTAACCCATTCCGTGTCCACGGACTCGTTTCTCATGGCCTTAATGCGATTTTTGGGAAGGCGGGGCAAGCTGGAGGCTATTTACAGTGGCAGCGGTTTCAAATTTGTCGGAGCGACTTGGAGCTGGAACGACATATACGATATTTGAACCAGTGCACGTTGACAGACAGTGTATCGACTCAAGGGATTGACCAGCATTTCAACCATCTGGGTGCAAGCCATCGGGGTTGGGGCTGAGAAAGAATAATTCGAAAAGTATGACGTATACTGTCGTTGGTAACACAGCAACGTGTAATGAATGAGCATTCACTTCACACCCACATGGTGGAAGCTTAGCGAATCGTCAGCGATAGGCTACTTGCGTTTGTTTATGACGACCCAGATAATCCCCAAGTGCTTCATCCCAGTGATTTACTCTTGTTGCATTCGAATGTAGGCCTAATTAAGTATGAGGTAACATTGCGTGAGGGTTACAGCAAAAGGTGGAGACAAATTCAACGCGTGTGTTCTGGAGAAAATGGCGGCGTGAATATCCATCCCAATTGCGGACTACACCTAAGTGGTTGATGTCTTGGCGCGGTCCTCAGGCGGGTGATGTAGTTCTTCACAAAAATCCTGCAGGGGTGTTTGGTCCTAGGGTGTAGTCACCGGGGTATCTCCTGGTAACGACGGCCACATTCGGCAGGTGTCAGCGATAACTTCAGAGGGCACTACTGTCAGAGGAAACATAAAATCGCTTAGGTTTCCAGAAGTGTCCGCAGAGCAACACCAGGTTGTCACGAGTATGACAGAAGGTGCAGGTCCCCCTAGTGAATCGGTCAGCCGTCGCTGCACCCACTGCAATCTAAAGTTTGGAAACCCAGCAAGTTTTCGGAGCCCATTGTTGAATTTGTTAAGGTCTGTTGCATCATTTAGAGATTGCCATACTTCGTTTGCTTAGTGATGAAAGGTGGCCTTATGTTTCATTAGTTTCCCTAAAAACAAGCAGTACCAACCATCTTTATTCCTACACCGGCTACTGCAACCGTTTCTCCTACTCTTACTCAGCCTGAGCAACGAACATTTCTACATGTCAAAATGAGACATTCTTCTATATTTTATCTTGAGTAGCTTATGATTCTTACCTTTTTTGATGCGTAAGCATTTATTGTGATCGGAACCAACCAATGACCATTTGTTTGAGTGATCTCACTTCCGTTCTATCGTTATCCATTACTGAGCGGTGCCTGGTTGTCAAATTTATTGTACGGGCACATTCTCCATTCAATTTCTTAGGATTTTTCACATTCGAGGTGGGATATCTAATTTTCATGTACAATGACCCAATTAGCAGCGTATTAAATCCAGCTTTTGCGAGCATCTTCCCGTTAACCGTTTTGAGTACAGATTATCTTCCCTGGCGTTGGATATTGGAAAAAAACACTAATCTCAACAGACTACGCGTAACTCGGTGTGAACTCGAGTCGCTAGCAGACGATTCAACAGAGGCTTTGGAATGAACCGACTTCGGCGAGGGAGGGTTTCGAAATCGGGCAAAGAATTGGGCAGACTCCAGCACAGGACCTCGTCGAATGCTCAAAAGCGTCCAAAAGTTGAAAATCATGCAAAGCCCCCCTTCAATACGGCCTTTTGTACGTTTATTTGTCGCATAAGTTTTCCGCACAAAACGGTTGTTCGTGGGAATAATGAAAAAAAACGTAACCTCTCGTGTTATGCAGGAAAATATGGAGTGATCACTTGTAATATGACAAATAATGTACATATCACTTTTATTGGCACAAATTTACGCGATATTGGCAATCTTTTGTTTTCTAATAAAGTGTATAACATTAGCGAACAACTGTCTCAGTGGTCCGCGATAATGCGGTAATCGGCAAATACAGCTGCTGGACGTGTACTCTTACAATGATCCCCACGTGATGCAAGTAGGCATGCCGGGGAAGGTGCAGTCGTGTGGATCCGCTTCTGATGATTTTGACATTGTCACTGGCGTGAAGCAGGGATGTGTCCTGGTAACATCCACATTAGTTTTATATACGCGTACCATGCTGACAGCTGCTTCACAGGATTCTGGGAGGGACGGCGTTGAGGTAGAGTCCCGGCCGGAAGGACACCTACTGAATATTCTACGTTATGGCACCCCATTCCGGTTACATGCATCCATGATGCGCACGTTTCTGTTCGCAGGTGACGGTGAGCTTTTCGCACACAGCCGGGATGTACTACAACGACTGGCCACGGCTCTCGCGACCGCGGCATCCAAGTTTGGAATGGATATCAACACAGGTAAGACGTTTTCTTTCTCTTAGTCTTCCACGGGTGGAGCTGCTATCTGTGCACACCCGCCTCAACTCTGTGTTAGTGGAGATGTTATCAGCAGCTGCACAGATTTTAGCTACTTGGATAGCAATTCGTTTACCGATCTGTCCTTGGACCACGAGTTGAGAGCTCGTGTGGCTTCCGGACGTCTTGTATGACGTGTCGGGAAGAACTACAGCCCAAAGCCGAGCACTAAGCTTTTCGTCTACCGCATAATGGTGCCCTCTATACTACCGTGCGGCATCGAAACGTGGATAATGTATCAGAGGAATGTGCGTTATCCGAGTCGCTTTCATTTTGAATGTCTAAAAAGCATCGTGGGTACTCGGTGGTCGGACATGGTTCTGAACACTGAGGTACTGTGGCAAGCGGACATGAGCAGGATGGAAGCCCCTGCTGTTATTGAATCAGCTTTGTCGGCCGGCTCACGTCCGTCGGATGGAGCGATGACCGTATCTCAGAACAGGTGCTTTATGGACAACTGAGATCGGGTGAGCGAAATCCTGGTGGTCAGAAGCGGAGATACCAGGATGCTGTATAAGTGAGTCCTTGACGTTGTAAAATTGATTATAGATGTTGGGATGATTCGGCGTTGAACCGGACTGTCTGGAGGAATACGATTCGGACGGGCGTCCGCGCGTTCAAAAAGCAGGTAGTGCGCGGCCCGGAACGAAAGCGCGCCTTAAGCAAGGGAATCATCGGTGCCATAAGTCGTGGTTACATGACAATATGGCTTTGTGCCGTGAGCGGCCGCGAATGTGCTGACCGTTTGGTATTGGTAGGTCCCAAACCTACTTTTAGTGCACCGTCAACGAAGAGACGACGAGTACATTAGGCTCAGTTAGGTCGATCGGTATATCCATTATATTCTTGTTAATGATTGCGTCGACCAAGACCATGGTCGTTTGGCAACTAATCCTCTGCGTTTTTCAAAAACTTCGGTATCCGTGGTTTTCTATCCATTCTTTTCTTGAGTCTTGTTGGGGTCTTGCATGATTAATGGGTTGCCTGTTCTTTTCGTAGTCCAATCAGAACTTTGTTTTTGTTCTTATCCTCTCTGAAATACAGTTACGTTCCCCTGCCCAGACTGAATTATTTCAACATTTTCTTGACTAAAGTTATGTCAGGTAACGACGAAATCCTTCGAAGATACATTTGCAATATAACATGCAGGCCGGCCGTCTTTACTCTGATTGTCCGTCATACTTACAGACCAACTATGTGGCAATGTGAAGACACGGAAAGTGTAGCGTTCTTCCGAAGCAGGGGTTACAAAAACAGTCCTGTAAAAGGAAACAACATGGAACAAGCACGAGCCAAAGACCCAGTAAGCCACACACACGACTTACACAAACGAAAACTAAAACGGCGTCGACAACACAAAAGCAAACCCAATTACACGGTTCAAATTCAACCTATGCGCGCTTGCCGGTTTCGGCCGCACGTTACAGCACTTACGTCGAAAGGCGGTTTCCTTTCATACAAAATGTGAGGAAACCTTGTTCTGTGGATTCCTATCGGTATGGATTCGGATATCCGATGGGAAGTTTGTGCGGCAGGAGTGTCACGCTTCTATTGTTTCTAGTACCATCGTCTCGGTAGCCAGAGTTTATCTAAACAATTTTCTCAGCAAACTAACTTATACTGACCATATACGATAGCACTTGCAGGTTCATGAAATCTTTCCTCCCGGGCAACACAGATTCCAGACAGTTTACGCGTGAGCCACTAATCCAGTGCCTACGTATGATTCCTAGACAAGATCAACCCAGTTGTACCAGAACGTAAACAATGTGAACCTTGATTTCGCGGTAGTTTTTGGTAGGGTCGATCGCCTAAAGCTCACATCTGAAGCCGGATCTCATTGAATTACTGGAAAGACGCCATGCTGGCCGGGGGACTATTTATCCGACAAATCATAATGCTGGATTACATGGAGATTACCCCATCATTCACCCAGCATCCAGAAGTACGCCACAGAGCCCAGATTCGGCCCATGGCTCTTCCTTATGTTTCTGGGCGACAGCACATACATTATGCACTATGGGTTTTTGATATTCTCTCTCATCACAATCTGGTCTCTTGTTCTTTTTCGAACAGACGGGGAGTCACTTCAACCAAACTTCGGCAGACGATAAGTAAAGTCGGTGAAAGGACGGCTGTCATTCACACCAAACAAATATATGGTTCTTTGGGCTCGACAAAGCATTAAAGAACGTAACACATGGTAGTCAATCCATGACTTGTAATTATTTTACTGTGCGAAGCTACACAAGCCCCGACGACGAAATGATGCGACCGTGTACCGCTTAGCTCGTGTCACCGAGTACGGACACCGTGTGTCGTGTCATTCCCGCTTCAAACCCTTAATAAAGTGAACGTGTGTGGGAAGGCCTGACGACATTTTTAGTTTGACAGAATTCGTGAAGAGATAGCAGTCTAGAACCATGAGAGGGATCAATGTGTATACGTGTGAGGGTGGGTGCGAGACAGGATGGTACAGACAACAGCTGTATCGGGTTAGCTGGACCTGCCGGTCGGGTCGGGTGCACAACGAGTGAATACGCTTTTATCGAGGTCAAGTTAAAGTTCGGATTGTAGGGTAGCAGGTCACAAAACGTCAGACCGCACTGAAGCACCAAATACGACATGTCAATGCGGTTGTTAGTACACTCATGGACAAAAACGTCTATGTCATAGGTGTACATTCAAGAGGAGACTTACAAAGGGCCACCAAACGAATAGCAGGACTGAAAAACTAGTCACATGCCATACGACTAAAGTAGCTAAGCATGTTCACTCTGGAGCACCGTCTACATCGAGGATGCGTGATTATGGTCTACAAGATTCAACTGACCCAAGACGTCTCTGAGCTAGTCTGTTGCAAATCCAGCGATAGGGCTAATCTCAGTGGACACTACTCTAAACCCCACTGACAACGTAGAGAACTGTGTTGTGTGAACAACTCATTTTCTGCGCGAGCTCCCTGTTACTGTAGTGGACTACCGGAGGAGGTGGTTTTGGTGGATTATAATGAGTCGTTCAGCCGTGGATTCAAAGTACAATTGTCCCTCGATCATCACCCTTAACATCTTCACTACACTGCATCAAGCGCAAATGTTAAGCAGATGTCTAGTACTAAACAAAAAGCTTAACGGAAGACGTACGCTCCTAAACAAAAACATTAACAATGTCGTATCTTTTCACTTTTTTACCTGCGCCCCCATCTTCATCGCAAACCTGATAAGAAGTGCACTTTCATCTCCGTGTATGGTTGCTGTAGCAGTATTACCAGTCTGTTAAGGACCTGATTGTCGTGGACTACTTTAGTTGATTCTCCCTCTACAAACTTCCGTTGTCACCGCTTTATTGTCATCATTCTTGCTGTTGCCGTCATTCTCTTTCGTCCCTATTACTAAGCAACCCATATATATGTAGTTTTTATATCAAAGCAATGTTTCAATCCCTGTCTATTTTTTAATCAACCAACGCATACAAACAGTCTAGAGGGTACATCAGGTTTTGTCAATATAAGGCAGCTAGAGAAAGATATACTGAGGTACAAAAGGAACGTAGGAAAAAGTTTGAAGTGAATCTGGCAAGAAACCATAACAGGAACCCTAAAGCTTTCTTTAGCTATGTCCAGACCAAGGGGGCCATTAGGAGAGGACTGAGCAGCATTGTTGATACTGATGGCAATGTTATCGAATCACCACTGCAAAAAGCAGAGGTTTTCCGCCGGTTTTTTTTGAGGCAGTACATATACCGGACTCTGGATCTACCACAGTGG
>LUCH01007244.1:0-12223 GCA_013368495.1 Paragonimus heterotremus
GTGCGGTGTTGTGTGGTACAATAACCTAGCTCTATAAAACCACACTAGGTCAAACTGCCATAACCTACGCCGCCAAATCGGAATGTACACACGCGTGGGCGTCGACAGGTCGTTAACGTCAGAGAACGGCTAATCTCCAATCTCGTTGGTTGAGTGGGAGCGCGCATGTGCGGTGTTGTGTGGTACAATAACCTAGCTCTATAAAACCACACTAGGTCAAACTGCCATAACCTACGCCGCCAAATCGGAATGTACACACGCGTGGGCGCCGACAGATTGTTAATGTCACAGAGAACGGCTGATCTCCAATCTCATTGGTTGAGTCGGAGCGCGCATGTGCGGTATTGTGTGGTACAATAACCTTAAGTACCAACTTTGTGGAAATGTGGAGACACCAAGGTACAGCGTTCTTCCGAAGTAAAGGTACCAACAATTGTTCGGACTGTTAACAGTCCTGCAAAAGGAAACAACAAGAACAAGCATGAGCCAAAGGCGCAGTAAGCCATGCACACGACTTACACAAACGAAAATTAAAACGGCGCCCACGATACATTAGCACGCTCCGTTACACGGGAGGCGGTATCCTTCGGAAGAACGCTGTCCCTTGGTGTCTCCACATTTCCCCAGAGTTGGTCCGTAGGTGTAACAAACAACCAGCTTGTAAGCAACCGGCTCGCATGTTATACTTGTTGTTTCTTGTTGAGTTTGGAATTGAGTGGATACCATTTTTCCGCTAGTTGTGACGGTACTAATTACCAGGTATACCTGGTAATTATTAACGGTTATGGGTCACTCAAGGGACTGTCGTGCTGTCTGGGTAAACTTAAAAATGACATGTGATACTACAGTGTTAGGAGAAGTATCCTTTCTAAAAATTTCTGTAGACGATATGTGACGTATATAGTGTCACGCTGGGTACTTTACCATCGTAAACGTAAGAAGTCGATGGCAGTCCGTTGCCCGTGCTCCATGGGCAATATTTCGGATCATCACCGAAGATGTACTGTTGCAACGGCCGTTTCACCCACCCCTACATATGTATTTGAAGGTGAGCGGCTGAGCGTGTTTGCACGCATAATATTTTTAAGCTCTGTTTATTCTCTACCTCCTCCGGCCTCTGAACTGTCGTTCGGTGGCGGTCACACTGAGGACCACGTTTGTTTACGAGCCGCTGTTGGTACGTGTGTCTTTGTTCTACCTTAATTGATTTACTGGATGCTGATGTCGGTGGAATGCGACCCTTGGCTTAAGGCTGCATCCCTGAAGAGTTGCGGCAGGTTTTTTTTTGAAAACTGGTGCTCCCCTGTTCTGGCAACATGTCGTTATGAATGTTGTGCGGAATTACCATCCAGATATGCCCAAGGATCTAAAAACCATTCTTCGAACTCCCCGGTTTTCTACGCAGAAACCCATTGGGGGCGCAGTTTACATCCACCTGAGTCTTTTGATTGATTTATGCAATCTTCTGAAGCACGATTTAGTAGACATGGTTGAACTATAGCTGCATATCGACGGTTTGTCCCCCTTCAAAAGGTCGGATATGCAGTTTTGGCCTGTCCTCGGTCGATGTTTAAGCTTTACAATGAAACAACAATTTGTTGCAGACATTTACTGCGATCCGTGCAAACCAACGAACTTAAACGCGTTTCTCTGCGATGTAACAGATGGTTTAATTTGACTTTTATCAATTGACACTGCGATTGACGATCGGGAATACATCGATGGTCGTTTGTCTTGCATTATCTGTGATACTCCTCGTGCTTTAGTGAAGCGAATAGCTTCACACATGGGTTATGATTACTGTGATAAATGTGTATAGACAGGGATTCGGATCGGCTGGAACCTAGTGTTTTCCTCCCATGCTACTGCCCCGCGGTGTGATAAAGACTTCGGAGATCGGGTATTTTCAAATCCTCATTGGTTGGTCCTCTTCCTAAAAGTTCTCCACATTTCAGAACCTGATCAGTCGACTGTGAACCTGTGTCTGCTTTGTGCACTAAAATCTACGTCGGTTGGTCAATGTTTGATTGTCTCCTTACCCTAAAGACTTCGATAATTACGAGTGAACTGATTCCTTCTCGCTTAGTCTCCAGAGGCGTATATCTCAGCTTGCACTCACCCATCTGTGATGATGAAAAGGTCTAACTGTGGAACTTGTGTAAGGTTCGTGCGCGCGAGGGACCACGCTATGTAGTGGTTTTTGTGATACATGGTTCCATACTTCATGTTTAGGCATGCCTAGTGAGGTCTACAAAATGCTGACAGCAACACAGCTGGACTGCATCTACCTTGTTCGTCTCTGTTAGACTGCCAGGCGGACTCCTAATGTTGGAACTAGTGCAACAGAATACTTCTCAGTTAGTACTCTGCGGAAAACCGGTCGACATTGAAAAATAATGAACAGTGCATTGACCTCCGTGTATTGGTATCGACCATGGGAAAGGTGTGAAGAAACATATCAAGCTAGCAATGCGAGTTGTATTTTTAGCCCCGGGACGGATGTTACAAAATAGATAGCTTGACTAAAACAAAAGTAGGTAAAACACCAGAATCATTGAAAATGTACAGTTGAGTGCGACTACCAATTTTTATATCGTCGCTAGTCTTTAGGGTGAGGTGCTAGCAGTGAATGTAACATCCCCTGACCCACTGACTGTAGTCACTAAGGTATGTGACACAAGTGTCAAAGGTACAGTATCATATGCGTCAGTTGCTTCAGCAATAGTCAGAGAGGGTTGCCTCGGTTGCTCCGAAATCACCTTTGTTCATTACCGTTGACTACTCAGCAACAGCCTGCAAAAAACACGACAAACTTCTAAAGTTCTCCATTCAGTCCTACCTAAGAAGCCCAGTCTTGCTGTTCACGAGAGCTGTTTTAATGATGGCGTAAGGTCGGCGAAATTATCCTAGGGTACCAACGCCACTACTGCTTAGAAGTTGAGTCCCTCTGTTTAGAAGGATTCTGAAATTGTTAACAACCTTCCGAAGTGTGCCGCCAGCTGCTTAAAGCTCCGCGACAAGCATGATCGAGAGCTCTGGAGGAGCCTCTGCACTAAAGTGGGCATAAATCCATGTGTCCCAAACTTTATCAACAGGTTAGCGAGCAAACTGGAATCGCCACATGCTGACCAACCTCGGTTAGCAAGGATCATGCTTTCGTCATCTAGTTTGACTGAGGACGTTCTCTTAGTGGCACATAAGCTGTTGGACGACTTTGGGGCCCGGGTGTGCCTTGATATACCATCAGCTGAACGCGAGAGGCGAAGGTTCGTTAGGAAGGAACCAGGAACTACTGACTGATCTAGCAACGTTATCATTAGGAGTGTCCCCGATTCCTTTAGCGACGATCTGTAACACGACAGGAGCCAGTGGCGGTTTCTGTCGACTGCACTTGAACTTACCAACGTTCAGGTTCAACGTATTCACCATATCCTGCGGCCCAAACCGGAGTTGGGCGAATCTCGACCACGACTCCTCAAAATTACTGTTACCCCGCACATACTAAAGCGGTTTTGCCATCGATATCGCCTTATCCTTGGCGAGATTTCGTTTCACCCCGTTCGTTCTAAAGAGGGACGGGATTTATTAAAAGCCAATCATCGCACGCGCATCAGTCGCCTTGACGATCTGATGACTTTAATAACTCACTACAGCTGGTTCGTGTGAAGTCGGTGACTACCCCACTCACAGTCACAAGATAGCGTTCTTTCGTTTATCATTAACTCTGTAAAGTGCATGTACACAAATGCGTCTCGTTTAGTAAATAGGTTACCAGAGCTTTGCGAACTTTCTTCTTACGCAAAACTGTTTGATGTTCGATTCGCCTAGATGGTTGTGATTCTTGGCTAGTAGAGGTGCTGTATCGTCTTCCATCTTCCGATAATTAAAAGACGAAGTTTTAATATCTGGGTTCGTAGTTTCGCTTACCTTAGGATTTTCGCATATCCTCTTGATGGGTGATTTCAACTTACCTGAAGTTAACTTTCCGGCTTTCTCATACACAGACACTGGAAATTCTCTGTGGGCGATTTTCTCACAAGCGAAGCATTAGACTTTACGCACCATATTTCTGGTTCCATTCGGTGGTATACTTTCCATAATCCGTCGCGGCTGGACTGCACATTCACTAACAAAACATTGGTGGTTGATAACCTTGCAATCACTGTACCACTCGAACTTAGTGATCACACGGTCGTCTTGTTTGACTTTATTTGCAGCACGAATCTGGACAGTTCAACAAGTAGTGATAAAAAAAATTCCGGAAAATGGATGTGGAGAAATTATGTGGCTACATGGCAGCGCAGTCCTGGGTGAACTTCACCCCTTCATTCTGTAGATGATCTGTGTGAGAAGCTTACTAACGTTTCTTTCGCAGCCGTCGATGAATCTACCCCATTGTAAGGCACCAAACAAAACAAGCCTCCAATTCAACTACGCTCTCACAAACTCCAGCTTATTCTTGGACGGCGATATGCTTGGACGTGCTGTCGACTATCATTATCCGAAGTTGACCAGCAAACATACATGAATCGGTGCACATCACTAATTCGACAACCGTCGTCATTATCAACAACATCGTACGGGTCGCCTTATTATTGATCCAAATAGCTTGTTCCGATTTGTAGCATCAACCCGCAAGGGCGAAAGCTGAAGTTCCACAACTCTTAGACTCATTAGGCCTTACTAACTCCAATACGGAAACCGGTGATGCCCTCGCTGAGTTTTACAGCAGTGTTTTTGCCCAGTTGCTATCAGCTCTTCAGGCTTACCTTGACACTGATATTGACCACACTTGCACTGTGGATCTTCTTGCACGGCGGTGTTCTGTAAACGCAGGTGCCTTAGGAACAGCTCCCATGGCCTCGGTCGTATACTTCCCAAGGCCTTGCGTGAAGCGGCCGAACAGCTTGCTCATCCACTTAGCTTATTGTTTACGCAGTCCGTTCCCCAGGGAACAGTATCTAGCAGCTGGAAACTCGCAAGCATCACACTCATTTTCAAGGGTGGTAGGCGTAATTGTCCCGGTGATTACAAATCAAGCACTTCGCCGTCAAGCGTCTTAAAAATTTCAGAGGCACTTGTGTACCACTCGCTTTATAAGTCCTTCACCTAATGCACAACACGGAATTCGCAAGGGCCGTTCGTGTATCACATATTTACCCATAGTCACCGATCAATGGACCAAAGCAGTTGATCAAGGCGGTGGAATTGACGTCGTATATCTCAATTTTGTCAAGGCGTTCGGCCGCATGGAGCATATTGTTTTAATTAGCAAGTTTTTCAATCGTAGGGTACAAGACAATCTGCTTCAGTGATTTTAGTCATATCTTGCCAACCGTCTGTACAGGGTGCACGTTGATGGTGTATTCTTTACCTACAGGCCTGGCCTCAATGAAGTACCCCAAGGTTCAATTCTTGGTCTGCTACTATTTTTGGTGTTTATCAACCATCGTTATTACCATTTGCTGAGGTCAAAATCTGACGTGTCATCAACACTACCACCGATTTTTTTACCTCACAGAAAGACGTTAACTTTATGTCCGACTGGTCTCGAGTGAACCCCTTTGACTTTAATGTTGGTAAGTGTAAAGTTATGCTCGTTGACCACCCTCTGAACACCATGTATTACCTCAACGGATACCTTCTTTGAGAAGAACGTAGGAACCACTGTTTTCTACACTTTTTCGAGCTCTACGAATGCTGAGATAAATGCGAAAATGGAGAGCAACACCCTGGCGTTGTTGAGACGTCTTTTCAGCCAGTTCGACCACAGTTGTTTCCAGCTTGTTTTTTCCCTAGCAATGTCGTTCGACCGCGTATGAAGCACGGAGGTATGATCTGACCACTATATCTTCAAAAAGACAAGTTTCTCCTAAATACTGTGCAACTTCATGCCACTAAAGCGGTGCGGAGCCTAAAAGCTAGGCCTTGTGAGAAAAGGTTGAAATATATGAAGTTGTACCCATCAGAGTATCCTCCGCTTAGAGGTTACTTGGTATTTACCTTTTTTGATAACTAAATCCCTTGATGATCCCTGCCGGTTGATGCTTAGCAGGGGAAATAGCACGACACTGAGGGGTCACGCCCTAAAACTAGAAGTCCAGCGTAGCAACTAGAATGCAGACAGCTTTTTCTCATTGCGCGTTTGCAAGACCTGACATTTTCGTTCCTGCTAACTCTGTAGAAATTTCCAAGGCTCGATTTGACAAATATCTGTTGTATTAGTTCGGTTACTGCACCTTATTTCCCCCATTTCAACCTATTGCTGAGGATCTTGAGACTTTACGCACCGAAATACAGAATTCTCAAATTTTCCGGCTGCTTACTTTCGCCACCAATCCATTGAACCCTGCGGGTCTGCTCTTGACAATATTGTCGCAGCGGCCATACTGTAGGGTGCAGTCGAGACTCGCAAGGACGCACGGCTTGACTTTGAATTGTATAACAGCGTGCTGTTGTGCTGTTAGCGCCATTTTAGTTTCCGTTTGTGTAAGTCGTGTTCGTGACTTACCGGACCTTTGACTGGTGAATGCTTGTTTTGTTTCCTTTTACAAGGTTGTTGCTGGGACCCATACTTCGGAAGAACGCTGTCCCTGGGTGTCTCCACATTACCGCAACTCGGACTACGACATTTACGGGCATCAGAGTAAAAACGGCCATTTTGCATGTTAGATTGTCACTTTGGTTCTAGCCCCTTCAGATGCCTACGGTTTAGGCCAGTATGAATGATAAGTAAGAACTCGTTTAGTATGCTCATGCTGTTTTCAGGTCACCAAAACACACATCACTATTTCGGATATTAAATTTTGAGCTTTTCGTTAAACCGGTAATTTGTTTTATTTGTTCTGCAACCTGTCTATTATAGAATACACCTGTTATGATATTTGGAGTTCTGACGTTCACTGGATGTATTTCCTATCTTACCTACCTCTGGAAAACCCATCCAATTAACGCAGAGGCGCATAACCCGAATTCTACTCCGAATAAACGCTCTAATTGGGACTGATAGCTTCTTTCTACAATGCCATTATACAACACAGTTTTGTTTACGCCACATATAGATCTACCGACAAAAGATGCGGAATTCTCAGAGCTTGTAGCCTGTTATGATGATCGAAGTAAAATAGCTGAAGTCGAGGCAGCATTTGAAGAATTTGAAAGTGATCTTGCAGTTCAGGTCAGTTTCGGGTTTGCCAGTGTGTGTTAATACAGTTTGTTTCGGCACATCAGTTATTAAGATCAGAATATCACGTTCATAGACGCTGTTTTTGCTACTCTTGAATGGAATTCCACTCTACTATCTGAAAAGTCTATCCACCTTAGGGAATTGACGCAATCAACAATCATCGTCCTTATACTGTCGTCACAGTTTGGTTCTGCTGAGTTGAAACCGCTTTAACCAGCGCGCTGTTGATAGCTTCTGTCAACTGACGTAGCATAAATAATCAATGTCTGGCTTTCTTGTTTCAGATAGCATATATCTTGTAAAAACCTGTTGCCAAATAATATTAAATGCCCAACGTAATGCATCACGGTATAGTTTGCAAACAGAATACGGGGTGGTTATCCCTATGACAACTCAACTTCGAATGCTGGAATATGCGTGTGCGATTACTTACACTACTGAACAGAAGAACTGACTTATCTGGAACGTAGTCTATCCGTAATGGCAGAAAGTGTAAGCACACAGCTCCTAATCTTGTCTGTGCATTGATTCGGTGATGCGGGTTGATTTTTTCCGAGACTGTCGACACCGGACAATTGGTGACAGTTGCTTATGACTAGGGTGGATGTCACCTGCTCAGTGTACTGGCTATGACGCGAAATGAACTATCGTGGTAGCAGTCTCGTTTGTGTGCATTTTCGCAATTTCCTGTGAAATCTTAAAATCTCCCTGTCGTATTCAAATGAGTCTACACGCATTCATCCCGACTATTTTTCGAGTATACAGTCCTGGTTGTCAAACTCGTGTAATTTATTTCTTGTTGTGCACGTCGTCATCACAGTAATAGATATTCCGTCGTTTGAGTAAAATCAGTTGAATTGATTGTTAGGCCGATTTTTTTTGTTAGTCACGAATCATGTACTTCTGTCCAGGTTATGATGTTGGTCGGAAAAGGCCATTGTTCACATACGTAGCCCACGTGCTCCTCTTCCGTGACCGTGATTATCCGACTAATGACCAAACGACAGGTTCTATTTCACTGTATATGCAGTCACTTATCTCGGTATTTTATGTTTGATTTTCATGTGGTTTCGTTTATTATGTGGCTGTTGGCTTGTGGTATTCTTTTGGTATACTTTACGATACGTTGAATATTTAGTAATGTTCCACAAAATGAACTAACTGTGCTTCCCACTGGTTATACATTGATTTGTGACTGTTGATTTGGAGAACTGCGCTAACTGGTGCACCGATTTCTGTCAAAAGTCAAAAGGAAATAGCCAGTCGTACAGCAGTTAAACTCGTGGGGTTGTCATCACTAACTGCTTGGAAATGCCCGAGCAGTGAGGCACGACCGGGTGAGCCTACGTCGTAATTACTTTTACAGACGCAGTTTTGTCATATTTTACATAGAAATGGTTAGGAGAGATATCCCTGAACACAAAATACAGGCCACTCAAGGATTTACCGTAATCGCTAGCTTATTGTTCAGTGCCCTCCTGAATCACGTTACTTCTCAGGTGTAGAACCACTTACCCAGGCTTAGGTTCACAATGGCATTTCGGTGACCGAACGCAGTTAGGCCACCAGCCTTTTTCCGGCGGTATCTAAAGAAGGCATTAGTAAACGTCTTAAGTCAGTTATTTAATCTAGTGTGGACGATTGAGAGTATCTTACAATCAAGAAACGAGTCAATGGCTCTCGCGAAAACCGTTCGGGAATAAGCCCGATCCTTGTCCTAACTGTGGGCCTGTCGTCCATCATACTACGTCCACTCACTCCAGTCCTGGAGGCAGACATTAGAAAGGAATGGGCAAAGATAATTACTGGGCAATAATTGCTGATGAAGTATCTAAATGACCAAATTCTAAAACAGTATCATTTGTACTACCGGGCAGCAACTGCTGTTCTGGATTATGTTGATGCGTTTGACCGAATGATCAGTCTACATTTTTAAGGTTGCTTGTACCGACATAATGCCATGCTTGTTGCCAAGTGATATTTCACGTTACTTATAAGACTAATACTATTGGTTCGGCTAGCGGTGGACAAGTGAGTTATACACCATTGTTTTCATATCATCGTTTGTGATTTGTTTCCCGTTGTTGAGCTTTCCTAAAGCACTGTCATTTTATGAGTCAAACAGTTCCAAAGTGCTAATTGCCATTAGAACAGTTTCCTGATGATGGTTTTTAATTAAACAAGGGA
Source organism: Paragonimus heterotremus (assembly GCA_013368495.1). NCBI lineage: Eukaryota > Metazoa > Platyhelminthes > Trematoda > Plagiorchiida > Troglotrematidae > Paragonimus > Paragonimus heterotremus. The sequence goes on from LUCH01007244.1 coordinate 9,374, forward strand.
CGATGGTTCTGTCTTTTTGAGCTTTTTGGTAACCGTTGCGCCTATTTTTTGTTTTATTTCTAGCTCTATCGACATATCTCCCCGATTGGCAAGCGCACAATTCCGTTTCCCTCGGGGCTTGACGATTTTGGTTCGAACACATGCAATAACCTCCACCAGTCGACTGTCACACGTACAAGTCTGCTGTCCTCGCTGTCTAACTTGAATGATAGTCTTAATCTGGACACTGGAATGCATGATTTTGAAATGGCAAACACCACGCCGTTAAACATACGGACCTCAGGTAGTCGATTACCTCGTCGGATTGTTGGTTTACGCACTCCAACCAATACAGTTGCGGTAAACCTTACACTGTCATTTCCAGACGTCCACCAGAGTGGACATTCTGTCATTTCATCTCAAACAGCTGTAATCCCTAGAGAAACGGCTTCAAACTCCGTTGAGTTGGCTGGTGGTTCTCCAGCAGAACCTCACCTGATTCCGGAAATAGGCGAGACTGAAGGCAGTGATAATTTTTTAGCCGATGAAGAAGAAGCAGAAGGTATTGCTGTCTCGGACGATTAACAACCGGTCCACGCCTTTAAAGTTTGTTGTGTTTTCACTGTTGTTGAGCTATTTATGTTCGTCGTGTTCAAAAATGTTCTGCAGGAAGGTCTGTATTAACCTGATTCTAAATACACGATGATCAACTACAGTCTTCGTGTCCTTACAATATTCATTTGTATCTTTTCCGACATTAGGAGTGCAAACACGATAAATTGAAACAACTCAACCAGAACCAAAATCCTCTTCCTAATGAGCCCAGATGTGTGAACCCTTCCCGCTTATCTGAAACTCCGTGGTCCATTATGGTTAACTTAATGTATCGTCTGCTGCTGTGGTTTGCTTTACTGTCTCACTTTGCATATGCTCACACCCATCAACCCATACATTTTCATTTCCGTGCCCAAGTTCAACTCGTTCAGCATGACAGCTTGGAAACCAGACCTTGACGATTTGGTCTTTCCTATGTGCTGTTGAGTGGATTAGACGGTTGGGATAACACCAACAGTCATTCATGTCACTTAGGCTAACAGATAGATATCTGATGAATTACCATTTCCAGGTTGTGTGCTCGAGTAAGAGGCTCTTTCTGGAAACCGTTCCTAGTTCTAGTCTAATTTCTGTTGTCCACTACCTTGTGATACAGACTGTAGAGTTGACGACTTTGATTGAAAACTCTAGTCATCTGTGTGTTGTAGTTCTGTCAGTATCATCTCGCGTATAACAATGGATTCGTGCTTTTGCTAGTTTTGCGCTTTATTAGCTCTCGCAATATAGACGGGTCTGTTTATTGCGCACAGTAGCTTTTTCGAGCTGTCATCTTTACTTCGGGAGAAGGTTGTATCCTACTTCTTTAACCGGCCTACAAAAACCTTGCACTATTCAGATCGAATGACGAACTGACCTGACTGAACTAAGACTCAAGTAAGCAACCACTGAAGAAGTTACTTGACAAAAATCAAGTTCCTTTTCTTGCTGTGTTCTTCCTAGTGTAGGCTGTACTCGTCCTTTACTTCACACACCATCCATCAATCACATTAATTTCTATCATAAATATGACTCATGTGATATTCTTCTGTTAATGACAAGATGGACTACCTCCTAGGTCAACGCAATAAACAGAAAGATTATCAATACGTACAGAAGACGTAATGTGATTCTCGATTGTCGATGCTTCTGCATCAACAGAATTTGGTTAAATGCTACATTCGTGACGAACGGGTACAGAGAGTTGACCACAGCCGTTCAGCCTTTATCCCTAACAGTAATTTGACCGAGTATTGCGCACACGTGGTCATTATCTACTTCCGGTGATTGTTGAAGATGGACTGGACGACAGGTACAGTTTGACGTTGATATCAATATTTCATAAGCCGCGGTCCTTCCATAGGCACCGCTTGATGCCCGTTCCTAACTGCTGATGATCGCTGCTAAGTACGACACACAAGAGAACAACTAGCCACAGGACGATCGCACTACTGGTTATACGAATATGGAAACTAAGACATAAACGGAGTCGAGGTGGCTCAACAAGACGAAGACAGCTGGGAGGTTAGCTGAACTCACTCTCCTCGTTGCTGTGTTATGTTTGTCAGGTGCGGTCGGTCCCCGAACAGTTGAAACACGCCTTGCGACTGGCGGTAAATCAATCTCAGTGGGACAGTTGGAATTGTCTGGTTAGGTTTACCTCATCATTTTACTGAAATGGAAACCGCTTTAAGGAGTAGTGCCAAGCTCGATAGGTCTCTCCGTGCTACTGGTTCAAGTGGCCTATGTAGCGGTGAACTTATCAGTGGATAAATGGCACACGTCTTCACTGAGTCCAGATGGTTAGAATGCCGGGCGGTTCACTTCGGGGACCCCATTAACCTCTACCGTGTTATTACCACAAGCTTACAGTATCTTGTCGTGTTTGGTAGGCTTGGAACAACAACCGAGATCCGACTTGATATTCCGGCCCTTACCCACAGTAGGGCAGCTGGTTCAACAGACCCCATATCGGCAGTTTTCAAAGGATTTAGTGAGACGTTGGTAAAATCTTTTGCTCAGCTGGTTCAGTTAGTATGAACGACAGATAAGGGTCTTCTGTGAAGGAGTCATCGGATAACAGTTCCTCTATTCAAAATGGACTTAGGTACTTTCATGAGAATAATGGGTGGATTAGCCTGACCATATCGTACTTCATCTGCTCACTCCAGCTCTGGAGGGAGATATTAGAATAGAATGGGCAGGGGTTATTACTTAACAGTAATGTCATCATCATCATAACAGCCATGAGCCTGACCAAAAGGTACTGTGGCTCGGGCC
>LUCH01007245.1:10512-26414 GCA_013368495.1 Paragonimus heterotremus
AGTGGTTTTTTCTTCTTGCACGTTTTTGTTGAGGGGTAACTGGTTGATAGAGTTACTTGCTGTATGGAATTACTTGCTGTTTAGACAAGGTCTCCCCAGTTGGTAGAATGCCGGCACAGTTAGGGGAAGCTTAGGGCCATTTACGTCTGTGACTGCATACCTACGGAAGTATGCTATTTTGGTGATCCTGTTCGAGAGCGTTTGCAGTTGGAGATGTAACTAGAGGGTTCGCGGATGATTCCTGCATGGAGTATACCACCACCTGTCGGTCTTGTCTATCATGGTTGAGGTCCGTTGTAATGTGAAAAAAGCGCACGCCTATTATCATGTATTTAGACAGCCATTTGGGGTTGCGATTACTTTTCTTTCATTCTCCTTCCTCTCATTCTCCTTGCCCACATGGATTAGTGGATAATCAAAACGGGCCGGAAATCGAGAAACGGAATCTGAAATATTCGTCATTCCCGCTTCAAGTGGGACAGTCGCAGCTCTGGGTGCTGTTCTCTGGCATTCCGTTGCAAATATTCTGGACGCTCGATTGACGACAGCCATTTCGTCCTGTGCAAATTGAACTTGAACTTAAACTTGAACTTACAGGCCCGAAGAAATTTTCCCGCTTGGCAGTTGCAGAGAAAGAACTAAAAGCTTATGGTAACTCAATCAGTTTACAAGCTTAAATAAGAAATTTTATTCTCTTCGGCTCACAGCAGAACCTTTCCTTTTACGACCTCATTATGCTAAGTGACTTCTCGCTCACGCCTACTTCGAACAGTGCGAAAAGGTTTTGGAACTTCTGGTTTGTCCGTGAGATTACTGTTTGCAAGTAAGTCAGAACGGTCATGGGAGAGACGACGTACCCCATGAGGAAGACGTGGGTGAGAAGCAAAGGAACATAGCTCGCACTGTATGAAAAAATCACCTGCCTGTTTTATTGCGTGTTGAAAACACGATAAGTCAGGTCCATAAAATCACAGGGAATTAGTAAACCGCCACAGCCGTTCAGGACGTCAAAGGCAGCCTGGTTGATGTTTCGGATCAGACTTTCTTGTTGGTTGTTGCAACATGTGGCTGATAACATTGTAAGTCAGTAATGTACTGTCACTATATCCAAGTGGTGGTCTGGTGAACACTGTCCAATAGGCGACTCTAAGTTGTAATAGTTAGGCTAGACAGGGAAGGATATGACTATGACGATGAGTCAGTGGAGCGTTGACATGCTGTGTCCACGCTTTTTGCCGTATCAACATCAATACTGACACTGAGAATTTGTTCTCGCTGTTGAAATGGGACGCTGTTGACCAGTTTATCTTCGGTGAGCTGAAGACACTCACAATAAGTGGACGAGAATGAAGTTCAAGTCATGAGGAGTCTTCCGGATTGTCAGTGAGTGTCACCATCCGAGGCGTTTCATGACAGAAGATAGTATATACGCCTACTCATAGTGTGTCTTGGCCGTGAAATGTTGGCCGTAGCCGCACAGCGTTACGCTTATTGGAGAGCTTAAAATTTTTGGGTGATCATCAGGACCGACAGGCTCTGATTAAAGAGAACTGCAGAGTCCTCTGATCTCTCTGAAGAAGTCACCAGGGTATATAAACCATTCAGGGACGCTCAATCCGCTTTCATTGGCGTATTTTAGTAGCCAGATCTCCGTGAAAGCGAATATGTGAGGAGTTGCAGCATAAGCCAACCGTGTGATCTCCTGGGAGCTTGTGAAACTACTTCAGACAGTTCGTATATACTCATTTGTAAGCTAATCTCTTGTTCGACCGTATGTGAAAAGAGACGGAAGGATGTAACGAAGAGCTTTGGAAAGGGTGGCAATAACCGGGGAGTGTTAGAGTTGCATTGTTTGCCTTTCCGCTACTAGTAGCACTGAACGACTTTTTGGGATTCGACGGACTGCTCCCCATGTCTTGCGCATAGGTGATTGTCTCTGTAGGATGCGGAGCATGCTTCCGATTGTCCATATCTGACGAAACTTTGGTAGGGGTTACATGTGTGCCCCCAGGTACATTGATCGTTAATAGCTAACTAACGGTCACTCACGGCTGACGCGGTAGATTGCAACACGGGTGATTTGTTGTGTTAAGGCTCCGGTGGCATAGGCAGGAAGCAAGGCACGTTGCCTCCCCGTATTTCCGAACACCGATTCATATGCTAGGGGTGATAAACATGAAACCGAAGAATAGGGGCAGTATCCTAACTGCAAAATAAAGACTGATTGAAACGGACATGAAAGGTGAGCGGTGAGGCCATAGAGACAAAGCTAACTGGCGAGAAGTTTCGAACTCTTCGGACGCATAATAAGAGAAAGCTATGCCGACAGTTCAGCCGGCAGTGTTAACACTCCAGCTTGAGAAATCGGCCATTCAAAGCGGTATTTGTGGAGGTGCGGAGCATAGCTACAAATGCGTGACTGAGGGTCATACGAATCAGAATATTAAGCAAAACATCACCACATAGTTAGTGAAGTCTCTCTTCAGAGGACCACATATGCATTGATAGGATTGCTTTCGAGGCCGTACTTCGGAGGGCTGCAAGTGGGACCTGCCCCACCTGGAGATCAGCAGGCTAGACCGGATTATCACTCTCAGGATGAGATCGAACGAAGCCATTGTATACAAGCGCATGGCACGTTGGACGAAACAAACCAAAATCCGTTTGAAGAGTGCCAAATTCATGGCTTTCGTAAGAAGCTGTCACCGGCGTCTGTGTTCAGTGAGCTAGATAATGCACTGGAAACAAATATCTTTCAATGTTTCTCAAGGAATACAGACTGAAGCGAGGTAACTTCAAGATGTTAGTTAGTGCCCAAAGCGTACTCTGCTGGCATCACTTCGAACATAATAACGTTGAAATACGGATGGTTACTTTGGGACCAGGCAAATGGGATGTTCAGTTTCTTTTGCGGAAGTGTGGGCTATTCGAAGTTTTTGACGTTGCGTCACAGTTTCACATTACCCGTCAAGTAACGAAATGGAGTAAAAAGTACATGTCGTTCATATATCGGAAAGGGACGATATCAGATAATCGATTAATAGAAGTCAGACAAGCAGGAACTGACCCAAACACGGTAACGGCGATTGGTGTGTTAGGACTACAGCCACCGTATCAGATTGCCGTGGATGTCAAGGTTGTGTGATCTGTCGCTTGATAAGATATTTTTTTGCTCGATCAGATGCATGACCAAGATTCAAGTACAATACATAATCGGTTGACCACCTCCAGTGACCAGTGGCCGACAGGAGACTTGCTGCACACAAACGCTCTTTAGGAATGGCACGGCAGACGGTAAAATGAACGTTTTTGATGATAAAAAAATTAGCTGAATAGGACACCACATACATGCACCTCAAACCAGTTGAATGCACTAGCGGGGAGAAACTCAATTTATGGCAGTTAAGGCGGTTTCCGTGGCCACCTTTTATAAGGTTGTTGAGTTTGTCACTCTCCAACCTGTGGGACCAAAACCATGCTGGAGCGAATTTGTGGACAACAAATTTTTAACGTTAGTAAGCTATTGGGGCGTTTCAGTCCAAACGAGATGAAAAGTCTCATCCGATTCACGGGAGCTATTTCAGAGACCCTGCTGCCTGGCTAGTACAGCCAGTGGAGACGTGCCTACTGTGTACATAAAACCAGGTCGGAACGTGTTCGGGACGGTACTGGTCACTACAAAATGTCGGGAAGATGACCCAGCAGTAGTCAGCGGACCCATTAGCATATACGGCATCGGTGTTGGCGAGTCTTGACAAATGTATCAGCTAAGAAACTCCCGCGTTTTCTTCACGAATGGAAGACACCCGATGAAACAGGCTTACGGAATCAAAAGCAAAGCAACTACTTGGTCTCTACGTCAAAGTTTACGGCTGTGGCACTTCATAGGTCTTTGTATCTTGATCAGAGTTTTTAGAAGCACTCGCCAACTAACTTCCGATTCCTTACAAGTACGAGATATCTGTCTTCAAGTGCACGGGCTTGTCAAAGGATATTCGGATTGCGGGTGCTCGTTCGGGTATTGTCAAAGCACGGGCGATGTCTTGAAAAGTAACTTGGAGTAGGGAACAGCCCGCCTAGGAACTACTGGCTTAGAACGCGACAGCCACCGGGCTGCGTCTCACTTGCAGCACTACTTTAATCCAGACTGCGTGCAATTAGTATACCGTGAATATCTCTGTTACCTTTTAGTTAAAAAATATTTTGCTGATATCGAAGTTGCTGAAATTTCGTGACATGTTGCAGATCCTAAAATCCTAGAATTCTGTTTCTCTGAGAACTTTTTATTTCAATCTTCCGAAGACGTAAGCAAGGAACTTGCGGTAGTTAAGTGGCGTAGGGATTAATGAAAAAATAAAGCAGAGTCGCATTCTACGTTATTCCGGAGAATCGAATGTAAGATATAATGAAAATACATGTCAAAAACGTGGAGACATACGCTTTTATTTAAATCTGGACGTAATTAGGCAGGAAGGCGTGATTGTAATTTCTACAATCGAGCCATTGTTGAAACATGAACACGAAGCTTTTCATGAAAATACAAACATGAGAAATGTCTATAAACCCATTTCATAGTATGACAATGCACAAAAACTGGACAAGTAAGTCGCGTTTTATCGGTTATATTCGTCATGTTTTACCCCTGCTAGCACCAATTAGGGATGGAGAGAGGTGTAATTTAGGGATGAATTCTTTTGGCCAGTAATTTGCTGGTTGATGAAAATGTATGTAATCGCCTGTTTGTCATTATACTGCCTATTTATATAATACATGAAGGACATAACACAAACGGATTGCATTAAAACTGAGGAAGTAACTGTTGTACGTATAAACCAGTCATTTGTTTAGCCAAACTCTAACCGACTCAGTTATCAACGCGGGCGTTTCTCAAATTTGCACCCCACTAGCCGTATCTATCTTTTACTCACCTTGTCGATCTTGTGATTATGTCTGATCAACACCGCGATAACTCTGAAGTAAGAGACATCAAAATATATTAAATCCTTAGTGGTTTTTGAGGTGTTGGCCGGTCATTCCACCATTTATCGAAACGTGTGACGTTCACTTGCTGAATTCCCTCGCAACGTTTAAGATTCGTTGGATAGTTTCCACGTTTCTCAACGTTCTGCATCCACAATTGGGCCTGTACGGGAACATACGTCACAGCCCCTAACTGAAGATGATTTAAACTGTAATGATAGCAAAACGAATGATTCCAGAATTACCGGAAAACATAACAGGAACTGGCTTGCAGGATCCGGAAGGTGGGCTCACTAGTGCTAGCGTCGTCGACCGCCTACGGAACTGGGCAATTTCCAGCAACACTCCTAAAGTGCGGGTGACACGACCGTTACGCATGTTGAAGGAAAAAATACCGGAGTTACCCAGTGATGCCTGAACATTGTTGGCGACGCCGAAATGTTCGCCCATACGTGCGGTTTATCCTGGCGAATATGCTCATCTGAGTTTTGTTGATGGCGTCGTGAATGCTATTGTAAGCGGGCGACCACAGCATGTGACTTCCGTTAGCATCCAGTTGAATGTGGATGGTTTATCACCAACGAATGCAGAAAAGCTCACAATATGACCTCCCCCTCGTCGTCTGAATGAGCCGATCGCAACTGAACCGTTTGTGGTTGGTGTGTATGGAGGGGGCAGCAAACTGGTAGATGTAAATGTATCTTTCTGAGATGATGCAAGTATTTCGTGATGTGCTAAGAAATGGCATACTTATTGATGACGTTCCGTTATGGTCAGTTTAAAAGCGGTAATCAGTGAAACACCGGCTCGGTCGTACGTTGAATAGGTACGTGGGCAATGTGTATACCATGGCTGTGATCAGTGCAACCAACGAGGACTTTATTGTGAAAAATAAACACATCGTTTCGCATCGCACACTCTACATCCCGGTCCCCATTTTTGTCGTTCTGCTTCGGCAAGATCTCAACTTCCCCCATTGACAATATGCATTCAGTGTGTCTGGGCATTGTCTGCCGCATGATTAACAACTGGGCGGCCGGACCAATTCCCCGAAACGTTCGCATAGGCTCACAAGCCCTCCAAGACGTGAATGAAAGGATGCTAGAGTGATGGAAGAGCCTGTCTTGTGAATTCCCCCGCTAGTACCGCGGATTGACCGAATTCAAGGCTCGGAAAGCCACGAAGTGTCGACTATTCCTGTTATATATCGGACAGGTTGCTTTGCGGAACATTTTGGAAAATGATAAGTATAGGGACTTTTTAGGTTTGTCTGTGTCTATATATGTTTCATGTCAACTCACCCCTTTTATTACTCATCATGACTTTGCAAAACAATCAGTGAACGTGTTTTCGATGAGTTATTGTAGGTTGTATGGTCAGACAGAGATGATATACAACGTGCATTCGTTGGAACACCCTGCTGATGATGTGGTCACGCATAGTTCACTGGATAACTGTTTTTCCGTTTCAGTGTTTCATGTGTAGATTAAAATAAATGCTTAGTGGGCCAATGCGGCCAGTGGGACAGTTACACAGGCGTTTATCAGAAAGTCATTCTGCTTCTGTTCCCGTCCAAGTCTTATATTCTGATGGTGGTAGTCCCATCCATTGTCCTTCTCTGCCTGGACGCTCAGTGTGTATAAAGGGTTATATTTTGCCTTCAGACACCCAACCAAACAACGCTGCCCTTATTATTGATGTTAACTGCACAATCCTTGGTGTGTGTAACTCCAATTCTTGCGATGGCTTTGCGAGTTATCTTTCCCTCACCACATTCTGACCTATCTCCACACATAGTTTCTCCTCACACCACTTGCATACGTTTCTTGTAAGTGATTTATCACCGAACGTTTTCATAGCTGGTGCGTCTTGCATTAACGCTAAGGGTTTGTTCTTTCCCATTCATCCACGTTTTGTTTTTATCCCCACTTTACATACCTGTAAATAGCATGTCATATTGTGATCAGTAAAGTTTCGTTTGTGACTAATAACCTTTAAATCATTCTGATTTATCATCCAATACATGTCAATTGTAACAATCAAAGAACTTCCATTGCAGATGTACAGTGTTGCAACCTTCTTGGAGGATAAGGAACCCTGCTGCGCGGTGTTGAGTTCCACGTGGATACACGATGGTATAGCATCGTGGCCGAATTAGTCGTCTCTCCGGTTTACCACAACCGTGAGAGATCACTGGGTCTCCCGGACCGACTCTGCTTAGGTATCTATTAGAGTAGTTAGCGCAACAGGTTATGATTTTGTGATTGTTTTGTGTTTTCGGACGATTATTTACAAGTCCGTCGTTAGATCAAAAAGGCGGAGGTTACATCAGATGCAGATTCTCCTGATGTAACGGTGCGAATGGAAAAACGGAGTCAGCGGTCCAGGTATTGTTGATGTGCCTGTGATTCCCATTGTTTTTAACAAACAAACCAATAAACTTGTCTCAGTCATCATCTGATGACTCCGACAGCCCTTTGTTCACAATATCTCACGTTCGTCGTGGAAAACGTTGATTCTTCGAGAAAAAACAGCGACACGCACTTGCGTGTTCAAACCGAGGTATCCCAGCCGCTGTTCTTCATAGTCCTGTTGCATCCTCTGTCGACATTTACGCATCCAACTGTCCCATGTCACCTACTTGACTTCTTGTTCCAGCCCTAACCCCAAGTTGATCCTGTTCTGCCACCCCCACGTTATCTTCCCGCTCACTGTTCGGCAGTTTTCTCCCAAACATCCGTCCCCCCATTCCCACGTCACCGCCGACTTCGTTGCAGCCGTCCACCAGTTCGTCCGTAGCTCCTCTGGCAGCACCTTCCTCACAAAGCGAATCGGCTGTTTCCTCTCAGTTGACCAGAATAGTAAGTATGCTCCAGGAATTTGCCGCAAAGCAGGAGGAATTGATTAAAGACTTGGCAATTGTGAAAGAACGTCTTCATCAACACCGCCTGTTCCCCGATGTGGACGCTCAAGATGAGGCTGTGCGCGACATCCGATCACATGCTTTGCCCGTAAATGATGTATCCAGTTTTCGTGAACTGGAAGCTAACTTACAAAGACAGTAGTTCAGGACAGTTGTGATAAGTGTACGGCTAATAATGTGAACACTGTCAGCTCGGCTCGCGAGGCCTCTGGGATCACCAAAACGCATAGCTATTTCACATCATTTCTCATCTATCGGTTAGAAGACACTTCCGTTTGCCAAAACACTTGAGTTCACCATCTTGATCCAATAGACAATTATTTAACTCGCACGTACGAGAGGTTTTGTGGTGTAAGCAGGATCCCTGTAACTGTGTGGGTTGACTGTTGTTTACTTTTTCGCATACGGACTGCCACTACTGTTAGGTTTCGTTATCGTTATTTATCAGTAGGTTTTTCAATTTATCGCCTACTCATCATCACATTTTAGATCCTCATCTCAACGTTTCCCAAGCTTAATGAATTGTATAAGCAGAAAATATTGAAAACATGTCCGAGTGGGCCGGTTGTAGTATATATATCTAGATATATATATTACACAATCAGTCTATCGCCAATGTAGGAACCTGAATGTTCGCCAAGTACCGCTTCAGTCGTACCGGGAAGGGGAAATCTTGCGGACCAACTCGTCAAACTGTTCTCCATCTTATATCCCACATAAAAGTTGTATACAGTATAATATACTTGGATTCATTATCAGACATTGTTGATTCTGTTCTATTCAGGGGATGAAGTCGTTTGCACGGTTCCGCTGACCCGGCCCGTAAAGAAGGTCCCAGAATATAGCATGCGTTCTCGTTGGGGACTTTTCCAACCTCATTCACCTTATCTATGGATAACGTCTGAGTTTGCAGTGTATGTTGATACTAGTAGCTGCTCCACCTGACTGACTTAGGCTGTCAACAACGTCTTAGCGTACAGTACACGTTCACGCTTGGGGCCATTCCAATCTGCTTCGCTTGAGCTATGAAAACGTCTGGTCATGCAGTACGGGTTCACAGTAGTAGATGCTTCAACCTCATCCTTGTGAGTTATGAAGAACGTCTGAGTATGCAGTCACACTAGTAGATACTGCACCCGATTTGCGTAGGCTATCAACAACGTCTTAGCATGTAGTACGCGTTCACACTAGTCCCCGTTCCATCCGACCGACCTGAGTTATGATCAGCATCTGAGTATGCAGTATATGTTCCCACTAGTAGCTGCTCCTTCCAAACCACTATCACCGTGAGCAGTTTGGAGAACGAACACATGCGGGAAGTGGTTGAAAACCTGTATCTCAAGCGTTTGGGGTGCATGGTTATCATCATCTTTGATTCCGTTGATTGTCATGTGGATTGAAATATTTTTCTGCATCGCGATAAATACTTGGCTTTCCAAACATCATAATGTGACTAGCTGAGAGGTATACATCTTTGTGATCGGCAGGCACCTTGATTTCATCTGTTTCCGTATATTGTTCCGTACGAACGCCATGTGATCTCAATCTAGTTTGAAACAATGCAGCAGAGTGAATAGAGTTTACGTCTGAAGATTCTCGATGATAAAGTGGGACATAATACCCTTTCCTTACACCGTTCCATATACACCGAAGATTGAAACAACCGCATGATAGCGTCATTTCCAACCACTTCTGGGAGCAACGTTCCATCGACCAGTATCTACCTGGAATATTGCAGACAAAGGGAAATGTTATAAATATAGTGTCGACAAAAAGGCTCGAAGTGTTTTCATACACGTTTACCTAACAAACGTGTTAGCGTTCCGGTTGAGATGCAATACCAACACTGTATGGTCGTATATCTCAATTTCGACCATATCTTCAAAACGCTGTAAAACGAAACACTCTCAGACTACTGGATGACGCATTTCATCTCCAACATAGCAACGATCGCACTTATAAGAGTCGAAAAAGTGAGCTTGCGCCAATAACGGGTTATTTTCGCGAAAGTGGCGTGAAATAATTTCATCTCCAAACCGGCACTTTCGGGGCTTATTCGGTGTTTTCCAATTTTTCCAAAACGCCGATTATTTTCAGTTGATGTGCTGTAGGTTCCTTGCCTGAAATTCCTATTTTAAAGTTTTAAATATATTTAAAAATCGAGGATTCGTGCCAAAAGGACCGTTCTGCTTTTTGAACGATTTTGAAGGTGAATCTCGTGAAGTTATCAATTGCTTCATCGTGTTATATATCCTCGTTCCCTTCCCGACGTTGGTGTGTTCACGTATTTTTTCAGGTCTGTTTACATTTAACACGTTGAATTTGGTCTTTTCAATAAGTGTTGCTTTTTTTTCGGGCACAGCAACTCGTGCCCACCAATCCTTTTTGTAGGTAGCTTTGTGATGAAACGATTTAATTGATAGCAGTGTTATTAGTATTGATGCCAATCAGTATGCAATGGTTGATACTGTTGATGCTGAACAGGTTACCTTGTGTGAAAGTTTAGTGGACTGAAAGTCCATCAGCTCCAGATGAACTGAAACCCACATCACTGATGGCAAATGATCTTACACAATGCGGGCTGCTACTGTACGCCAGCCTAAGCCAAATGAAAAAGAAGACCAATGAAGTTTATCTACATCGAAGAGGACTAACGGTTCTGCCCTCAGTCGGACCTGTTGGTGAGTGCACATGAGCGTCGGCGTACTTAATTAATTGCTGGAAATTTCTGTTCCCACAATGGAAGGAAATGATCCGCGGAAAAGCCGGTGTGAGACAGTACATGAGATGCGTTTACTCTGTCAAATATGCCTGCCGTTTTATCATTAAAAAACACAAACCCCTAATCTATCCTGACAGCAAAAGTCTGCAAACTGACATCCGGGAGAGCTGGATGTCAGGGTCTGGGGAACTCAAAATAAGGAGACAGCATTTCAGTGCACAGTTGTCGTTTGTCTGGAAGAGGCTAAGGTATTCACTACCCTAGGCCACATGGGTTGAGACCTCAAGGAACAAATCGCTGCGACAACCATCTGAGCGATCAGCAGTAGGTATCAGGAACGTCCTGACTTGTTCAGCTACAAAGAGGCAGTCATTTTCAGGTTGATGCGAGTGAGGATCGAAGCGTTCGCTGTTTCCGTAATGTACACAAGAGATAAATGTAAAATGGTGACGTTCCAGACTGTACACCGTCAACTCGCAGGACGGATTCTTGGAATAATGTACGACTGATGATAAAATCAAGATGAGTTAATGCAGCGCTACGTTAATCACCGAATGGATAAAAAAATACAATAGTTCGGTGGAAAATGTTGGTGACCTGTTCGCTCAATCTACCGTCACACCGATTGACGGGGCTGGCGTTTTGTGTACTAAATCTGAGGACGACATGAATTTGCGGTGGGGGCACGTTGATAGCCTGCAAATCCGGCCGTTACCACTGATCAGTTCATCATGATTAGTTTTTCACAGAATATCAAAGTGTCGCTGGCTGTCGCCACAGAGTTAACAGCGGTGCAAACGGCTGAAAAACGGAAGGAATGCAAGTGGAGATGGGCTACCAACGGAACATTTGAACTATGTTGGTACAGTTTTGAAATATGTCCCGCTCCATTTGGTTTGTTCTATCTGAGAGCAAAAAGTAGTCCTTCGTGTTTCGAAAGATGCCCTGGTCAAGACGCTGTTCAAAGATAGAGGAAGCAAACAAAACGCCAAAATTTAATAAGGGTTTGGTCTTTTGAACTGCACTGCAGTGGTCTTGGCAACAACCCTGCTGGAACGAATCACTGCGGAAGTTTTGGCGACTAATATTTTCGCGGAGCAGTGTACAGTCGGCGAAAGTCGCAGTGCAATCGATATAGTGTTCGCTGCTCGACGGAACCAGGAGAGGTGACGTGCCTCCACTTTGTGGGTTTCACCGAGACTTTTGAGTCCTTGAGGTACTGTGAATGTTTCGTCAGTCGAACTAAAAAGTTGCATGTGGATGTGATAGTGAACATGGAGTCGTTGGGATTGAATTCTGATGAGGATAATTTTGTCACTGGCGTGTTCAGGGCTGTGACTTAGCCTTAGCTATATCCAGTTTATGCTTAACTGCGGTACTGTTCAGAACATTAGACGCTTAGACGTCTTAAGCCGCTTACGTACTTCAACTATGTGCATGCCGTTACTCGCATATGGTAGTGCGCTACACGCGCATAGTGATGATAAGGTCGAACGACTGGTCACGGCCTTCACAGCCGCGGCAACAAGTTGTTTTCGATGCTAATGTAGCAAAGACGTTTCCTTCAGTTCAGTACTTTTAGAGCGGGGTGCTGTGCATAACCCTGAAGTCCGTATCCATGGTGACCTCGCGGATAACAGCGTAGACTTCGTTCACTTGGGTAAAAGTCTGCCGACAGATGTCCGCGGAACGCCGGTTGCGAGATTTTGTTGTTGTGAGCCAATAATGCGGATGGCGCAGGGCAACTTATTCGAGAAAAGGCAACACATGAGTCGTGCTTTCAAGCATGACAACCAACAAAACACTCATCTGCGTACGGTACTAGGCCCAGAGCATCATGGGTGCCACAAACGCCAATGCTCAATTTCTACAGATACCGAGAACCGTTTCATGCGAATACTGGGGTACTTCGGCAAGCGGACACAGTCCTAATTGAAACTATGCTGATGCTCAGTCAACTTCGTTGGCTACAACACTTCCATAGAAAAAGGACAAAAGAACCCCCAATGCAGTTGGTGTGCCGTTAACTGAAAGCCGGTTCACAACATCCTGGTGGTCGGAAGCTGTGATACTAAGCTGTGGTATCCAAGGCAGTCTTTTGTGTCTTAATCGTTTCGATGAGTAGAAGTTACGTTTAACTCATCGCACTTTGATATCCTGTAAGTGGTATGAGCAATGCGCACTAGCCAATCTAGCCTACACGCTGTAAGCGCGAAGTGCAACACACGTATCAGATATATTCACAGTCACAACATTAACTGTGAATAGAGTTGCTTTTGTTCGTGCTTTGTTTTCTAAAAAGTCAATCATAGATGTAAGTGCGCTGTTATGATGAGACACAAAAAGTGCGTTGGACAATCTGGCTATTGCTTGCAAAATGTGTGGATGACGAGGGATCGAAACAGCTGCACTCAAATTTCAGCAGCACGTTTGGTGCTCATGCTGAATTATTTTTGTCATATTTGTTATTAACCAGATGGTACAACTGACTGCGGCACGTGGAATAAGAGTACCTACCGGAAGCAAGGAAACCAGCGAATTGTGTGTGTCTCAAAAATGTTCGGCTGAGCTCATCATTCCGGCGTGTTGGGACGCCGCGCTGATTCCTACATACTTCGGCACTTCTAACCATTCATCCCAATCTCATACTGTTGAAATCATGAGTATAGCCCACATTCATACACGTCTTTGGGATTGGAAGCGAGTGATGTTGCTTGAGACACAAATAACTGCGAAAATCCGATCATGCGTAAGTTTAAGTGTGTGTAGTAGAAACTTAATGGCTACATATATTGCAGTCACCGAGTGATACAAAGCAGAGATGGTTGCGCCTGTTTACTTGTTAGGACACGTACAAAGCTTCCGGCAAAATGTCCTTTATGTTTTCTCCATTGTGCAGTATCAGTCATATGAGTTGATGTGCCCATACGAATACCTGTATCATGTAAGACGGAAGAATTCGAAACACCTTTATATTCTAGCGTACAGTGCAACTCAGCGCTTGAACGTCAACGAGCTGCATATCTTTTGTTTTCCGCCTTGGAACTACTGACTGATGAAAAACGATCACGCTGAAGTTAATGCAAATATCTGGCAAATGCGGGCACATAAATGATGTTTCAAAGAACGGTGCGTGGAGACGGAGTTATGTATGTGTCTGGTACTATTACGCGAAAAACAAATAAATGGAACCATCTAAAAGCTCATTCAGCTTGAAAAGGTGGTTTGGACCGTAGTCGAATTACAACTTCCAGAGCTAATAAATGAAGTTATGGCAGTAACAAACTATGTTGTGTCTCATATGATTGACGCCACAGTGCGAAAACACAGGAAGCTAACTGTGGTGGAGGGAAAATCTCAGCTCACGCAAAAACGAACGGCTGCGAATTAATGCAACATCCCAACACAAGTGGGAAAACAACAAAACTTTCCTTCGAACTCGAACAGCATGCAATTTTAAATAGTGTCGGTAGTGCCGTTCTCAGTGTACACGAGCAAACCCACAGAGTGGGGGAAGTTAGACATTTCTGATTATATATGTTGTCAGCTAACGCATCTGACTTTTTGGACCTTGTCGAAGTTGATACGCCACCGACCAATCGACGACGTTGGTATTGCTCACTCTAACTGCCGATCAGACGCTGTTTAAGGCGAGTCACATTCTTTAAGATGGGGGAACGGTCACTTCTAGGCTGCCATCTGGCGGGCACACCACGACGGGCAAACTCCCTAGACAAATTGATTCACATTTAAATGCAGCAGTAGATCGACAAGCCTCAAAACACACATTTCGCTCCGCCTACGATATCGCCAGTAAACAGTATAAAGTTGACAGAGAAGGACAACGTGAAACCGGCCACCCTAAAACCCTCGATCAACTCACTGTCGACGTTCTTTTTCCGCATGTTCACTCCCATATCAAATGCAGGTGCAGTCTTGAGGGACTGAAGAGAGGCCATAACAATACTCATCTTCAAAGAAGGTAATCGGCCAGTTGTCGGAAATTACTGATGGGCAAGTCTGACAAAGGTCGGCAGCAAAGTTTTTGAACACCTCACACCGGAAAGGATCTGTAGATTCCTGTAGATTTTAATGTGAACAGAAATTGCTCGGATCTCCTCAGTATATCTTCTTAAAAATTAGGCCGTTATCTTCACGGTATGCCGAACCTTTTGACTAGGATAGAGCTGGATAGAGAAGTGATGGAGGTGTGGTATCTAGATTTCTAAAAGCATTTGAGTCTGTCAACCGCAGGTCGTTGGGTTTAAAGCTACGAGAAGCTGGAATATCCCACACCACATGTAGGTGGATCCAGCCTTTCCTGTCTGGGAGATCATGTACGGCGACAGTGCGCAAAGTATTGTCGGACGAAAGTTCATCGTTAAGTAACGTACCACGAGGTTAACTTCTCGTTCCCCTACCCTTCTTGGCATACGCAAAGGATTCGGAGGACGAAGTAATCAGTCCATATTGCCCCTATGCGGGCGATAAAAACTTGTTGGTGTGTCGCAATCGAAGACTCGCTACGCGGACACCTTGAAAATTTGCGAAAAAACACTCAAGTCAGACCTACCTCTAGAGGTCCTGAAAAGTTATATTCACTTTAACGCCCTCTAGCCAATTTCCGAGAATCTACTGAACGCGCATTAGGAGGCAACCGATTGACTTATGTTATGAATAACATTTTTGGTATTCATTAGGAGTTCCCGCCAATGGCTTCTATATTCGACCAACTTACATACGTACAATACTGAGAACAACCACGTAATATAAATGGTTGAGAACTCCCGTTTTTACACCGTCCCGTATGCACCTTTTAATGAGTCCGCAGGCATTCTGTGCCGAGGTGATGTGTACTATGAGATACGGTGACTGTCTGCAATGAAACCCGTTGGCCTAAAGGTTGAGAAGAAACAGGATGAAACGATGGAATATTCATATAGGTCCCGTTGTAGTCTGATCGTGATGAAAAGTGACCAATAGCCTTCGGAAATGGGATTGTTAGGGACACGTTCTTTTGAAAAGGTTTGTGTAAGTTTCGCAAGTTAGTTCACTAATGTATAAGTTCTAAGTTGAATGAGGGATATAGTTAGTATCAGTCGGCAACGGCACTTCATGCATACTTCCAAGGCTCTACTTCTATGATTTTATACCGTGAATCATGGAAAAGGAATTAACGGTATCAAGTTTGTATAGATGCGTCAGTGGAACTGTTGTGACATTTGGTTGACTGTTGTAGTGACCGACGATCGTGTGGCTTCTCTAAGGATCCCGGCT
>LUCH01007247.1:5202-15815 GCA_013368495.1 Paragonimus heterotremus
CTCGTTTGTGAGTAGTATACTACTCACAAACGAGGCTGCGTACATTCAGGAAGTAAAGGGCAAGCCTCAAAACCAGAAAGACGACGGACCAGAAGCGACTATCGGAATAGTGTGTACGCACTATGAGGGAATTGCCACCAGGGCGAATGACAACGTACCGTTACCCAATGTGTGTGAATGCACGTCAGACGTGCAAATGAGTATACGTGTTCGTGGTCCTATGTTTTAACACAAACTGTACGGGAATTTGTGTAATAAACAACTTTGCAGGCCAAGCGTCTTTTGCGGTCACAACAGCAGAACTGTACAATCCACCTTCCACTTAAAGACAGATCATGTTGATGTCACAGATGGCGTAAGTTAGCAAACGCCAGTCAAACTTTTGTAAGCGACTTGTGGTCTGATCTGATATTCCGCCAACTCTGATACAGCCCCAAGGTACACAAACTTCTCGGCTGCTTCCAACTGCTCACCACCAAGGACAAGAACAAGTGCACAACCCTGCCAAACTTGCGACAGCACGTTGCACTTAATTGGTCCAAAGGCCCTACACAGAGTACGCTTGTAACCAATGGTGTTGATGATCGTGAACCTCCCAGCCGGATAGAGGGCACCAACTTTGTTCAGCGGAGCGGTCAAAGCTTGCATGGCCGCTGACCACGTCATCATCTGGCTGCCTTCCGGTTTCTTTCAACCATCATCGGCTCCACAGAACAATGCGCGACGCGGCAAATGTTCCGCCGGTATACAGGGTACGTGACGTAACCAACGAAGACTGTACTTTTTCATTACCTCGGTTGTTCGTTGCGGACTTGCATGCTTCCACGTTGCTCACATTGTCAACCCGTTGACTCGGACTAATTTGTGGAAATAACAGTAGCCAGATATCGAGAATCCGTGTGTGTGGATGAATCACGTCTGTGATTCGCAGGGCAAGAATGAGCACGCACACACTGCAAACCCTACGTTCAGGTGAAAATCGGAAGTCCTCGCGACGCCACAAATAAGGAAGACTAGCGAATGCAGTAGTGCTTCCGTTATCCTCATAGATATCTCACTGGCAGAGTTACAAGCACATTACATAACATTACCCGGCTGGGTGGAATGGCTTGCCTGTAACAACAAGGACTGGGTCACGGCAAACCTAGCCAGTTCACTTTGAAGTTTCGGGACTCTTATCAGATTCAGCAGCTTAATCTGCGTGGAAACGGGAGGTAAGGTTTTCTTGGAGGACTCACCCGGTGTCAGACTCAAAAGTCTTACTAACCTGACAGTGCAATGAATTGGACCTTGATGTTTGATGCCGACCAATGCTATGCGCAGCACGTATTTAAGGTCACATCAAGCTTCCGAGGATTACTGACTTTCTCGACCGTATTGATTAATACTCCGGTGGCCTCGGTCAACCACCGGATGATTAGTGAACCCGTTTTCGGAGGTCACCTTTTCCAACCCATCCATTCGAAAGATAGCAGTGTTGCAACTGTAAAAATAGTTCTGTTGTGTACCCATAGCATCGTGGCTCACTACCTAAGCGCTTCTGCAGTCAGCGATACGATGCACAACCACAAACGTTCTCCAAATGAGGACACTTCAACGGACTGTCTGACGTTGTTGTACCTGAAAGGGCTGAGGTTTCAGTAAGCATAGCTCACCGGATCAACGTTGAACGTAAGGCCGGTCACCACGTCAGAGTATCAGGAAGGGTCAGGACAGATACATCAGTTTAAAACCTACTGTGGTGGGTGAAGAAACTCAGGAAAAAAATGTGCAAACAAGATTCCTAACAGGTTAAGATAATATAGAAAACATTTGTCTTACAGTGGATCATGGAGCATCAAGACTTCTGTAGGTAACCAAAGACCAGCATATTTTTGGGTCTAAAAGCTGCGGCCAATACAGCTGATCGTAGTTTTCTGGAACTGTTCCCTGCAGAGGATTGCCAAGGAGTTGGCCACTATAGGTCGAGGTCGTCTTCCGGACTGCAGTCAGCGTGACTCACTTGATCAATGACGGAGGTTTAAGATGAGATGGCGGTCAATCGGGATCGATGGCACGAATATTTCTGTTGGAAAGCCAAGTTGTTTTTGAAGTGAGATCCGAAAATAAACCGTCTAACTTTTATTTACAGCACGGCTGCCTGCTTGCAAAGCACAGACATCTTGCTGTTATATGTATGAAGTGAGACATAGTTGTTCCTAATAATAGGGTCCCCTCCCTCCTCTTTTCTATGACAATTAAACGTCAGTGCGAACCAGTGAAGTATTATTGTCTTTGATGGTGAATAAAGTGAGAACCTGTTACGGCCATTGTGTTTGTCCCGCAAGCCGAACGACAGTTTATGAATAACTTCCCCAAGTGCCCGATCTCTTGCTTCCAACTCAGTTCGGTCATATACATTCCTAAAGACGCGTTTAGGTAGACCAGTAATTTTGGAGTGGAGTTCTTTCCCGGCATTAAGTGGATGTTGCCTTTCTTAACTCCTCCACCGAAGGCGTGTTAAGTTACCAGACTAGCCTGTGTGGATGTGCTTCGCATTTTCCAAAAGCTACGTCGAGACTGAGGCACCTCCACTCCCACATTAATTACAGACAGTTTTACCTGGGAGTGTGAACCACTTCACTATTCGAGCGACGCTACTTCATCACCTTGTGCTGCCCTTGTCAATTCACACCATCTGTGACACCAAAAAAAAACCGGTTTCAACTGAAAAGAGGGTATACATTGTTATTGTGGATCCAGTTTATCCTATGATTCGTAAACGTGGCCTGGTTACGATGAAGGCACTAACCGACTGGACGTGTTTAGCTATCGCTGCTGTCTCAGATCGTCCACGTCAAACAAGACTATCACGCGAAAGCCGTGACCGTTTGCAAGCACGTACTTAGGAAACATTCCTACAAGCGATCATTTGGTGAATTAATACAATACGGTCGGATGACGTACTCTGAAAGTTAACTGAGTGCCCATCGCACCGGACATTAGTTACGGAGACCACCAACTATTTGGTAGGTGTACGGTGTTTAGACAACGATATAGCTATGCTCCGCTGAGTTGGGTGAGTAGCTGTCATCCGGTTAGTTGAAAACCGAATGATCACCTAAATCGCCTGTGAGAAACGCTACCAAAGACGGAATAACATCGATGCGAACGGCGTGCTTAAATCTACCATACTGAGAGTTCTAGTTCACTTTATTCTGTTTTTTTTCCCCGGCTCATTTTATGTCTTATATCATCTCTTCTCCTAAAACTCACTTACTCATTGTTGAGGTGAAGGACGAATCAAGCCAAAATGTGAGCTGAACAAACGCCTGATTGTTGTGGATGAATGAATGGACCTTCAAATACGATCCATAAAACTGTTTAGATCAAGAGGTAGTTCTGTTTCCAACAGAAATACATCGGATGTGCAAAAAGGCCTGTTGACTAACGGACCAAGCTTTGCAGTCGGGATTACCGGAGAATTTCTGCGAAAAAATTATCACAGCGATCTGCAACTAAAGAACTGAGACCAAAACGACAGTAAGAAAACAATACTTTATTCATAGTAATGAAATAGCAATAAGAGAAACAATGGTACATCACTCCGCCGATTCCTGTTGTACCAGTTTGCCATAACCCCCTCGGTCGGCGTCATAATCCTTACGGAACTCATCACGAACCTGAAAATACATACGAAACGAGTTTGACACAAGGTGCAGTAGGATGCCTTTAGGAAACACCCATTCAGGTTAACATGTACATAAACAAACATCCTATCATACAAAAACTTTGCACCGTTTATTCAGAGAATGATAGCGACTTTCGATTACGCCCTTCCGGACAACTCTTCGGCAACAGTAACCATTACCTCAAACAGACGACTGCGGCACACAGTTAACGATCCATCTCAGTGGTAAAATCTAATCCAAGGTTTCCTGTCATTATCTTCTGTACAGTTGCGCGTTATTAACGTGATCCGATCGACGGTGAAGCACGGCCGACAATGGTAACTACAAAAGAGGCGGTCATAAACGGGGAACGCCCGAGAGAACCAGCTGATTTGCCATCATGGATATGATTGATTTTCAAGCGTCTTTTGAATCCATAAGTGTATAGGTTGAAGACCGTGGAATGACCCCCACGAAGTTTAACTGTGAAATACCTCAATTTGTTTGAAGATTTAGCAAAACCAACAAGATGGGTATTCGATGAACGTTGCATAAGCCCCTTGCCAACACCTGTTGTTGGCTCGTTCAAAACGTTTTATCTACCAAACCGTAGCTTCTGAAACACTCTTGGTGTAAGCGTTCCAGGAACTCATCAAATAGTCGCCAGTAACTCCGGGGTCATCAGTTCTTACCATACTCCACTGTTTCGTGAACCGTGCTATCAAGTCAATGGTCTTGCTCGTCCATAACGTTCCACAGCGCGACCCAAACAAACAGAATATATGTGTACATGCTGATGGGGCGGACAACTGTTTCACCATCTAAACAATGATGCGCACACCTGACAGGTGAGAGCAGAGGACAGTGGAGAAGCTTGAAGTTCCAGAATGCAACCACATCTCGGATCCATATCAGTGACCGGAAAACGCGTCACTTAAAAGTGTAAATGAAATACGTGACCTAATCGGTTACTGTTTATTATAAGCACGTTAACAGTCTTCAGATATTGTTGACCACCGATGTCTACGTTTAATCGCACGCATCAGATGGGACCAGCAAGGAGTTTAGGTAGTGGACCTTAGGTCTTGACGGCCAAACGCGTCCGATCGCCTACTTTCTAAGAGTGTACACATCAAAATGATTGGTCCATGTACTGGAGATGCGAACTAATCGTCTCCCCACGCCGAACAAGGGTTGTCCCGGAACTGTGAATTCCCGGTAAGCCCCAAACACAGTTTAACGTGCCGCAAACGTAGGGCCCACTTCCTGTATAATCAATCAGACGATTTGGAGCGATCGATCTAAGGGATGTCGGCCTGCACAAAACAATGTGCTAAGTTCGGTAGCTTTGTGACTTGCGACTGAGAAGTCTATCAGAATATGAAGGCTGCAATCAAATGTGGGTGACATTTAGCTCATGCTTATCCGGCGTCTTAAAAATAAAACGAAAAAAATTTATATAATAAATGCTATCGGAGAGCAGTTTTCTGACATTGCTAGCTTCCAAAAGCAAACTGATTATCACGAACCACTTATTGCAACAAAAAACGTGCCAAATATTACCACATCGTCCGGTCGTGCCGACGAAGCAGAAGGTAGCTCGGGTCCACTTGTCTTTTAAGGTCAACTTACCATCCAACGTCCTTAATCCCAGGCTATACAACCTGCTACAGAAAACCATCCCCATCGCAGCATTACACTGTTCATTTACAAGTAAGCAAAGCTGTTAACGTGAATGACGGGATGATCGTTTATTCTTTCGTTGTTGTGCAGTGCAGTATGTGAACGCACGAAGACGTAACTAGAAAACCGATCGGGGGAACCCAGACTGGCATGGTTTAGGATTTGAACCAGAATATCGACAACCAATGCTGTCGCCTAACTTCGGGCTGAAATAAGTCACGGAACGGAACCTAGGCAGTCATCAAGATTTACCTGCAGTAGTCAGACATCGTTCAAGATTACTACAACGTCACCCAATCGCGACAGTTAATACGATCCCAGCTAGACTGCACATTTCCATATTTTATTATCCTGAGGTTGGCTTAAACCCTCGAACACCCTTTGAACCGACTAACTCTCACATCAACTGTGATGCTTAAACGCCGATAAATTGTCCAAACCACTCTGTAAATAACCTAGTTAAAGTTGGCAATTAATTTCGACTAAGTCACCACTCGAAAAGACCACTAAATGCCAGTGAAGTGGTGAGTTAAAAATCTATTTGTGTTCTAGCTCCACTGGTCAAGGAGCCCAGCAACGAGTAGTACAATGTATGTCAGATTACCGTATCGATCGCAGTTCGTGACTGTTAATATCAACAACTAATGATTCCTACTGATAAAGAAATTTAGTACGGTATACTGCCCAAAATGTAAAACGTTTTTAAAGTGGTCCAGTCTGAGCCATAATTTGAAACAGCCACCCGTGTCATGCGATCGAAGTGCAAGGCCGCATCAAACTACGCACGCGGTCACCACCGAGCTGTGCTCATTCGCATGTATATAGGATGATCTCGAACTTCCTTTAGCCTGACAATCAACGAGTCTCTCTGTCAGCATCGCAGTTGTCAGTCACACAAGCCTATATAAAATGCCCGTTGCAACCCGGCGATCGCAACAATGAGGCAAACTTATACATACACACAACTGGACAAAAGCCATTCGAGCACACCACCGTCGATGTCATAGCACAGTGCCCATCGATACTTCAAATTATGAACTGATGAAACGAGGTGAATCAACCGGAAATCCCAATATTTCCATTTAACGAGTAATGACTTATTTAGAAAACTTAATCATGTGTATCCCCTAGCCCTCAGACAGGTTGACCAGAATTTCTATTTAAAAAAAACATGTCGCTTTGGATTCTCTTAATGACAAGAAACGCATTACCGAATTACGATACAAATTTACACATGAAAGCAGTCTGTCTGTACCAGGCCTCTGCGCTGAGATCGTTAGGTTACAGCCAACAGGGAGCACACTCAGCAGTACGCTCAACAAATAATTTCGAAAATTAACTCCCAGGAACAACGTTTTTTTCCGAAAAGATACACTTATTACTGTATACTAACTGGACACACTCGTTATCTAAAATGAAGGCGTAGGTCCTGTCTGGGTGACATTTCTCTCCAGCATCGTATCCCTGGGTTTCTGTTATTGTGATCCATTGGTGCCTACTAACTAAACTCGGTTAGGAGGCCTACTAGTGTTAGTCCTCAATCAGTGTTGGAATTTCACTATGACGTTTTGTTTTCATTCTGTGTAACATTGTATCGGTACAGTTCACCACCCAGTTTAGACTACTCCGAGGACATGGAGCAGTGTCAGAGAAACGTTTTAAGACATTATAAGCTGATAACGACTTACGGGAAAGTAATGTTGGGAAGTACGAAAGCATCATCGGGATATTTTTAAGTGGAAGAGGTATGATACCAACTAACCAGAATCCACCGCGCACTGTCTAATAACCCATTAGACGTAGGAAATGCTGTGTGACGAGGTAATGTCTGGAACGTCTGTGTCAGGCTACCCTAGACCAGTGAAAGGAAACCCATGAAAGTGTTGTGGAAGACTGATAAAAGGTGGTCCTATCGAGAACAAACATGAATACGCGGTCAATTATGTGATGTAGATTACATCTGTTGTAACGTACTTGACCACCACTTCGGCCGCGACCGTACTGGCGGCCCTCTTCGTAACCCGCATCCCAATCAGTGCGGACGAGCCGATCATCCAACCGCGTGCGATTCACATATCGCATGGCCATCTCAGCTCCTTCCCGTGTCACATACTCCACGAAACAGAAACCACAGGGCGTCTTCGAAAACCGATGCAAGCCCATGATGACACGTTTAATCTCGCCGGCTCTACTAAACAGTTCCCATATTTGCTCTTCTCTGGTATAGAACGACAGATTGCCAACATACAATGTAGAGGACTGACGTAGAGCCCGAGTAAGTTGTTTTGTGGACGCCTGAGTAGCAAACAAAAAACAAAAAGTATGTAGAGTAAAGTATATTGGGGTGCGCGATGCCATAGCATGAGACATAATATTCTAACCAATCAGCTTTCAAACAAGTTATCGTTGTGAACACGTGAAAGACTACTTTGCGCTTCGCAGACCGACGTGGTTCACGAAAGCCTTTTCAACTGATGAGTGGCATGTGCTAATGGGACGTAGTTATAAGTGAGCTAGTATTTTACAAACTAACAAGTAAACAAAAACTAAACTAAACTAAACCAATAGACTAATACAAACTAATAGACAATGATAACTGCATGCACAATAGTCAGACAGAAGTGACAACAAAAGAATGTCTTGTACCAGAAGCACAGATTTACACAGTTATTACTAAGGTTTTCGTGAAGTGATTATGACGAATTTAACAGTGATGAACGATAATCATATCACGCTGCAATTGACAGAGTGAAGTCTACGCCTATCATACTCATAATTTCTGTTTGGAAAACCAAAACTAAGCTGTTTTCGGGCAATGCGTGGGGAGGGTGCATACCATCACTAAATTCATCGCATCGCATCTTGGATTGGCATGGTCAAGCTTTACAAACCTATTCGGGATTATTCAAACGCTATATCTTCGCAAGCCTCATCACACTGTCGATACGAAATGGCTGACAGTAACGTGTCTGCCAATGAACGCATTTGAATGATGAACCTAAATAGATTACACATTGCGCCCCAAGAGGAAGTATCTTTACGGAGCACAATTTTCTCTATATGAGACACCTCCATCGAACCACACATGAGAAACCTTTTTGGGAATGAAATAACTATATAACCCCGAAGAGGAGCGAAGCAGTAGGACAAACGTGTCGGATAGAATCCAGCCTATTTACACACTTGCAGGTCAGCACACAAATTCTTCCGTGGACAAACTTCACACATTGCTTTGACAAGCTCAAATCTAAACTACACTCGACGTAACAATAAGTTTTAGGGTTTGTTCAGCTGACAAAACTAAACATGCCTAAATATGACTGTTTTCCGATACAAGTGAACGACACAGTTGTTCTGGTAAGTTTGGTTGCGGACAGTAGTTTGCGGGTCTGATTTGCTGGAATCTGCATCGAACCAACGACCAGCAAACGATCACCGGGACGTGTGGTAACGGCTTCTTGGAAATGTAAATGAAGCGCCTAGAGTTGGTCCGAATACAACGTCCATCATGACCCCGTGGATAAGTCGCTTTTCTCTCGTAACCAGACGAAGAGGACTTAGATGAGCTAAATCGACGAAGTTTGGCACAACGCTTATTGTTCGTCGCCGTCGATTTTGAGGGTTCTTTTTAAGTAAGGTTATTTTACCCGCTGTCCCATACGTGGATTGAAAGCCATAACATTACAATGATCACCTTTTAAGAAACACCTCCAAGGAAGGAATACGCCGGCGTTCTCAATGAAGGGAGCAATATGTCATTATTAGTTTCTCTCCGAGCATTAACTTAGATATGGGAATTTGTGTTACCGAGTGTTTTGAAACAAAAACCCTCGCTCCATTTACATTAGCATAACCTAACGGTCTACAACCGATCTGCATGCACACATGAGCACTCACTATTAACAGGTACACTTATTTTACTTGCACTGATCTTAGTAATAAGACAAAAATCCAGTTATACTTGACGATAGTAAACGACTCACTGATCAGAGACAGCCCAGAGCCAACCAGAAACATGTAACAGACTTGTATGTCATTCCATCGCACTAAGCTTAAAAGGTGGGACTGCAAGATAGCGGTCAAATAATGACCCCTTGGTCTACCATTATTTGTCAAGCAAAAACGGGACCTTAAAGTGAGGTTGAGGCTTACGTTTCGAGATGACACGACGAGTTGAACTGGACATTCTACTGAACACATCAACAGTCACTCAGATCAGGTAGGCCAAAAAACAGAGTTGACTAAATTAAGTCTCCAAATTCTTCAGATTAGGGACTGAAAAAGGTTTGCCTCTTATTCTCCCTCATCACACAAGCGGGCGACTTAAATGCACAGCTTGGTCGTCTTTCTCCAGAAGAGACGCGGCTGGGAGGTATGTTTGCCGTCCGGACACAACGCACCGACAACGGTAAAAGACTGCATCAGCTGTGCACATCCAACGGTCTCTATACTTCGACCACCTCATTCCAACACAAGAAGAGGTACTGTGTTACACGGAGACCTCTGTGTGCTTCTCAGACGTGGACACGGTTCGATCATATAGCAGTCAGCTACAGGTGGCGCCACTTTGTTAAAGACTATCGTGCCTTTTGGATCGACCGCTTGAACTCGGACCATGTTGTTGTGCATGCCCACTTTGTTTTTGTCATTTACCCAGAGGACATACGCTCGTAAATGCAAGGTGCCTAAGTGGCATTCGAGCGAGGAGAGTGCAAAGAACGATTACCAGACAGCATTGGCGAATAAGTTGTCCAGTTCGAGTCAGGCGAACGATCCTAACGAACGCTGGGAACAAATCGCAGAGGCTATGAAAACGTGCTGTGAATAGGTAGGTTCCGAAGAAGCTGTTCATTTGAAAAAGAAATGGATTTCTGTCACGTCGATAAGTCTCATGAGCAAGCGTCGGATTCCACCTGGTTCTGAATATGATGACGACAGCCGATGACAAATGTAAGCTGACTAAAATATTGTGCAAAGACCGTGAGCACCATTTGACCGAACAGTCGAAAGGAATAGAAAAGGCTTTTTTGTCTAGTAATGGCAAAAGGCTTTATTCCTTGATTCCTGGTTGTGTTGGTCGTCCAGTCGGTGCAAACGAGAATATATGCGAAGATAGCTCATTTATCGCCAATCAATCGCGCCGACCTGATGGGTGGGCTGAACGTTCTGAAGAACAGTTTCGCAAGCCTTAACCAGACCAAGTGGACGACGAGACTTAAACGGTCAGTTACTGCGTTACAGACGGCTCTCCATCGAAAGCGGAAGTGGCCCTGGAGCTTA